>PVJS01020986.1:0-32010 GCA_004027185.1 Glis glis
CAGCACCACACACACACACACACACACACACACACACACACACACAAAAGAACAGATATTTAAGATATGGAAAAAATAGCTAGTGTCAACACTGGAAGAATACAGAATACTTGCCTGGGCGTGGTAGGAAATGCTCCGCCCTGGGGCAGTTTCAATGGGGATCCATGGACTGTGATGGTGGCCATTCACTTAGTAGATATGTGTAAGTTAAAACTTTACTCAACAGATATTTATGGAGCATCTACTCTGCCTGATTCTAAGAGTGCTGGTGTTATGGTAGGAAACCTGTTTTCATTCTCATGCTGCCTACCCTCTAGGGGGAAATCAGAGAGCAAACAAACAAGTAAATATATATTATAGTATCATGTTTTATAATACACAGGAAAAATAAAGAGTAATGGCAAAAAGTGTGACATAGGAGTTGCTGTTTTAGATATGGTGGTCAGAGAAGGCCTGATCACTTGATGAAGTCAGGGAGCAAGCCCTGTGAATATCTGTGGGAAGAGGCTTCTAGGCAAAGGCTGCTGCAGATACAAAGGTCCTAGGGCAGGAACGTGCTTGGAACCGTGGGCAAAAGCAAGAAGCTGAGAGCAAGTACAATGGCGTGAAGAATGGTGGTCAGGGATAAGCTCAGGTCGGGCCTCACAGACCAGGAGGCTGACGTTTCTTTCCTGTTCCATATCCCCCCTGTTCCACTTCAAATGCCGCCCCACCCTCTACCCCACCCCTTGCTCACTGCTCATCGGGCTTTGAGATGCAAGCTCCGTAGCCATAGCCAAATGGGCCTCAGGATGAATCCACCAGATTCTCTCTCCTGAGAATTTGGATGTGAGACTTTACAAAGTGATAAGAGGCCAGGCAGGGCTGAGCCAGGCCAGCCACATCAGCTCATATGCATAGGGAAGTAGAAGGGAATGAGAAAGAGAAAGAAGAAGACAGGAGGGGGAAGACGCAGACTGAAAGACCACGGGCCTTGAGGAGGACAGATGTGCCACTTCCTGGTTCCAAGCCTTCCTGAAGCCCAGCGGTGTTTCCTGCCCTTGAATTCCATCACGTGCCCATGTCCTTCTGAGTAAAGTCACATACACTTAAGATGGCCAGAGTGGGTTCCAATTTCTTTCAACCAAGGGGTCACTAACTCATACACCATTCTGGGCCAGATGACAAGTATGGGAAATCGGCTGTTGACATTGAGGAGGGCAAGGTCATTGGGACCCACAGGGGAGGAAAGACCTCACGGGGAGCTTCTGGGTCTCATGCATGCAGTGGCACCTACGAAAGAATTTCCAGTTGTTGCAATGCTTATTTTATAGCCAACCGTTATCCTTCCTTTTTTTTAAAAAAAATGAGGTATAGTTTAGGTACAATGAAGTTCATCCTTTTAAAGTGCATTTTAAAGTTTGAAGAGTTTTGACAGATGCATAAAGTTTTGTGACCTCCACCACAATGAAGGTATAGAATGTTACCTTAGCCCCAAAAGGTCACTTGTGCCCTTTTGTGGTCAATCCCCTTGCCCCTCAGCCCTTGGCAACCACTGATCTGTTTTCTGCCCTTATAGTTTTGCTGTTTTTAGAATTTCATATAAATAAAATCATACAGCAGAGCCTTTTGTGTCTTGCTCTTTTCACTTAGCATAATACACAGAGATTAAATCCCTGGTGTTGCATGAATCAGTAATTCGTTCATTTTTATTGCCAAGTATATTCTATTACCACAGTTTGTTTATCTATTCACTACTTGATTTGCATTTTGGTTATTTCCCATTTTTACTATTATTAATAAAGCTGCTAAAACTATATATTTACAACCGGGCGTGGTGGTGCATGCCTATAATCTCAGTACTTGGAAGGCTGAGACAGGAGGATCACAGGTTCAAGGCCCACCTCAGCAATTTAGCAAGAACCTGTTTCAAAATAAAAAATAAAATGGCTGGGGGTATAGCTTGGAGGTAGAATGCTCCTGGACTCAGTACCCACCCACCCCCAAAATAATTTACATAAGGTAAACATTTATTCTCAGTTTGGAGGAATAAGAAAAAGGAAGAATAAGACACAAGAGGGAAAGCAGATATGAGAGATATAAATCCTTAGGAGGGAAGTTGCTGGATCATACCTGTAAGTGCATCTTTAATTTGATAAGAAACTACCTGTCTTACTCCAGTTTCTCCAGAAAAACAGAATTAATGGGGTGGGAGAGGAGAGACAGAGACAGAGATTGTTTAATGAATTGGCTCATGTGATTACGGGGACTTAGTAAATACAAAATCTATGGGGTAGGCTGACAGGCTGGAGACCCAGGGAGGAGTTCAAATTTGAATTCAGTGGCAGTCTGCTGGTAGACTTTCTTCTTACTAGAGATCAGTCTGTTTTATTAAGGCCTTCCACTGATTGGATGAGGCCCATTTCCATTATGGAGGGTAATCTGCTTTACTCATAGCTACCATTAAATGTTAATCTCATCCGGAACAACAACAACAACAGCAGCAAAACTTTCAAAGAAATACCCAGAATGTTTGACCAAATAGAATAACATTTGACCAATATCTAAACACTTTGTTCTTGCAAATTTGATAAAATTAACTGCCACACCACCACAGTTTTCCAACAACAACACATGCGAGTTCCAGTTCCTCTGAATTTTTGCCAATACTTCAGATTTTCAGTGTTTAAAATTTTAATGATCCTAGCTATAGAGCTAATATACTGCATTTCCTTCGTGACTAAGAGCGTTGAGTATCTTTTCACGTGCTTATTGGCTAATCATGTGTTTTCTTTAGTAAAGTGTTCATTAAGACCTTTTGCTTATATTTTTAGTGGATTGTTCATCTTATTGACTTGTAAGAGTTGTTTATGTATTCTGGATACAAGTCCTTTATCATGTATGTATTTGAAAATATTATCCCCCAGACTATAACATTATTTTCTTGACAGTCTTTAAAAGGATAGAAGTATGTATGTACGTATGTATGCATGTATGTATGTATGTATTGTGGTGCTGGGGATTGAACCCAGGGCCTGGTGCATGCTAGGTAAGCTCTCTACTACTGAGCTACATTCCCAACCCAAAGTTTTTAAATTTTGGTAAAGTCCAAATTATCCAGCTTTTCTTTTATAGTTTGTACATTTTTTATGTCCTGTTTGAGGAAGTTTAGCCTAGTGTTAAATTGACAGGATTTTTTCCTGTTTTGTTCCTTTTCTTCCCCCTCTTCCTCTACCTCCTACCCCTCTTCCTCCTTCTCCTTCTTTTCCTCCCTGTGCTGGGGATTGAACCCAGGACCTTGCTTACCCTAGGCAAGTACTCTATCACTGAGCTACATCTCCAGCCCCCCTACGTTTTTTCTACAAGCTTTATAGCTGTAGCTTTTACATTTAGGTCTTTGACCCATTTTAAGTTAATTTTTGTATGTAGTAAGAAGGAATGGTCCAGATTCTTTTTTTTATACATAAATATCCAGTTGTTCCAGTACTATTTGTGTGTGGGGGGGGTGCTGGGGATTAAACCCAGGGGCAAACTACCTCTGAGCTACACCCCCCAGACCTATTTTATTTTTTATTTGGAAACAAGGTCTCGCTAAGTTGCTAAGGGCCTCACTAAGTTGCTGAGACTGGCTTGGAACCTGTGATCCACCTGTGTTAGCCTCCCAAGTAATGGGATTACAGGTATGTGCCACCACACCTAGCTCTATTTTTTGAAAATATATCCTTTTCTCAGCTGGGCGTGGTGGCGCATGCTTGTAATCCCAGTACTTTGGGAGGCGGAGACCGGAGGATCTGGGTTCACCGCCAGCCTCAGCTCTCTCTCTCTCTCTCTCTCTCTCTCTCTCTCTCTCTCTCTCTCTGCCTGTCTCTCTCTCTACCTAGTGAGGCCCTCCACAACTTTGTGAGACCCGGTTTCAAAATAAAGTATTAAAAAAATAGGGCCGGGGGTGTAGCACGGAGGTAGAACGCCCCTGGGTTCAATCCCCGGTACCGCAAAAAAAAAAAAAAAAAAAAAAATATATATATATATATATATATATCCTTTTCTCATTGAATTATCTTAGCATATTTGTTTCAAATCAACTTACCACATATGGTGAGTCTATCTGGGGGCTCTTTTTTGTTCTATTGATCCATATATCTATCCTATGTCGATACCACACTGTCTTGATTACTATAGCTTTATACTAAGTCTTGAATTTAGGTAGCACGAATCTTCTAACTTTGCATTTCCATATATAGTTTAGAATCAGGCCCTTGGCATTTCCATAACTTTTAGAATCTACTTAACAATTTCTACAGGAAATTCTGCTGTGATTCGAATGGTATTATAGTGAATCTATAGATCATTTGGGAACCAACTGACACCTTAACAGTATTGTCCATGAGCATGGTATAGCTCTCAATTTATTTCATTCTACTTAAGTTTCCCTTAGCAGTGTTTTATAGTTTTAAATGGGCATATTTTGTTAAACTTATTCATAGCTATGTCATGTTTTTAAGGTTTTCTTTTAATTTCAACTTCCAGTTGTTCATTACTGGTATGTGAATATGCAATTGATATTTGTATATTGGTGACATTGCTAATCTCAGTTATTAGTTTATAACTTGTAACTAATATATTGTATCAATGATATATAATTTAATTATTAAATTATGTAATATAACATTATATTATATATAGTTAATTATATTAATATTAACTTCAGTTACTAGTTTTGTAACTTGGGATTAGTATATTCCTTGGGATTTTCCACGTAGATTATTGTGTCATCTGCAAATAAAGAAAGTTTACTTCTTCATTTCTTTTTCTTGCCTTATTACACTAACTAGGACCATCAATATTAAATAGAGTGGGAGAAAAATGGTCTTTCACCATTAAGTGTGGTGTTAGCTTTAATTTTTTTGTAGCTGCCCTTTGTCAAAGACATTCTATTCCTAGTTTGCTGGGAGGTTTTATTATGAATGAGAGTTAAACTTTGTGAAATGCTTTTCCTGCATGTGTTAAGATGACTATATGGCTATTTTTTTTATTAGCTATATAGCCTTGGGCAAGTTACTGTCTCTCTTCTGAGAAATATGGATAAAAATACCTGGTCTGGTGATTGTTATGTAATGCATATATAATGTTCAGCATAGAACCTGGCATTTGGTAAGAAATAAAAAAAGGTTGACTCTTTATAACAGTATTATATACATTAATTTTTTAATTATGTAAGTATAAACTTATATTATTAACCAGGCCTTTGCAAATTATGAATCCCCACAATTCTAAATTTCCCCCAAGGAATATACTTATGCCCCAGATAAACATTATTCTCCTAAGCTTTCCAAATTTGCTTTGTTGCCCAAATGTGAAGGCTCATACTTTTATGATTTCTCAATAAAAAATTCTATATTATAAGCTGGGTGTGGTGGCACATGCCTGTAATCCCAGTACTTGGGAGACTGAGACAGGAGGATTGCAGGTTCAGGGACAGCCTCAGCAATTTAGCAAGACTCTCAGCAACAAAACAAGACCCTGTTTCAAAAAAATAAAAAAGAACTGAGGGTATAGCTCAGAGGTCAGATACCCCTGGGTTCAATCCCAGTACCACCAAAAAAAATTCTGTATTAAAAATTTAGAATTGTTTCCTAGTAATTTTAAAGCAACTTTTTTGTTTATATATGCATATAGGATGTATGAGTGTGTATGTATGTGTGTGTAATGGTTTTAGAAGTTGTACATATATACAGTGCAAAATAGATTGGCATCAAATCTGCATAAAGCCTGTTCAGATGTTTCTTAATTTCTTTCTTCCCTTTGTAATTTATTTGTTAGGAAAAAGGGTTGGTTTTCCTGTAGGTTATCCCATACATAGTCTGGACTTTGCTGGTTGCCCCTGTGGTGTCATTTAACATGACCTCTGCTCTCCCCATTTTATAGAAATTGGTAGATCTAGAGGCCCCAGCAGATTCCAGTTTTAGTATTTTTGATGAGAGCATTTTTTCTAAATCTATTAATTTATTGGGATTTTAAAATTGTTGACATTCTAATTTCCACAGTTCCTCATTTATCAGCTGAACTTCTCCTATAAAACGAAATTTCCCCTTGTCAAATATCTAGTTACTCTGAAGCCTAGTTTATCCTGGCAAGGCAGAATACATGCTCCATCTTTCTCTTCGTTTACCAGTTTTCAAAACAAGGAGTGGGTTTTCCTCCATCCTCCAGAGATAACCAGTGGGGAGGGGCAGTTTTTATTGTAACTGTTGACTTCAGTGCCATGAATCCAAACACAGCAGCTGTGTTTTAGTCCATTTCAGTTTGGCCAGTAGGAGCCTATTAAGTTGGCTCCTGAGCTCTCTTCACATACTCCTGGTAGTCTTCAACAGCTCCCTTGCTTCTGGTGTGATAAGATGGTCCATATTCATCTTTTACCTTTGCTGCCTTAGACCTGGAATCAGCCTCTTCTCCAAGAACTCTGGGTTTTTTAGTGAGAAATGGTATTCTAGACCAACTTAATGGGTAGACTTGGGCAATAGATATTTAAAGGTAAAAACACATTATGAATTCATGCTGATCCTTTCCATATTCAGTACAACAGGATTATAAGTCTTCTTACAAAGAAAAGTTCACATGGGCTCATCCAGCTTCTGGGGGTCGCAGAGCTCAGTTGAGAATACACAGATGAAAATAGAGCTATAAAAATGTCTTTTTTTATTCTTTTTTTTTTTCATTTTGTTTTGTGGTACTGGAGATTGAACCCAGGGGCGTTCTACCTCTGAGCCACACCCTCAGCCCTATTTTATGCTTTATTTTGAAACAGGGTCTCTCTAAGTTTCCAAGGCTGGCCTCAAACTTGCAATCTTCATGTCTCAGCCTCCCTAGTACAAAAATGTCTTTTAATTGCAAATGCTCCCTACAAAATAGAAGCTTTTGTATTTATATATTTATTTATTTATTTATTTTGTGTGTGTGTGTGTGTGTGTGTGTGTGCGCGCGCGCGTTTTACTGGGGATTGAACCTCCAAGCTACACCCCCAGCCCTTTTTATTTTTTGTTTTGAGACAGGGTCTTGATAGGTTACTAAGAGTCTTGCTAATTTGCTGAGGCTGGTCTTGAACTTGTGATGCTCCTGTCTCAGCCTCCCAAGTACTGGGATTATAGGCGTGTGCTACCACAACCAGCTGAAACTTTTGTATTTAGAACTAATAAAATAATTTAGGGCAAGCGACGGAAGCAGAGAACTGATTGCCATGAAAACCAAAACCTGTATATATTCTCCCACAGCATGGGGATGGACCTTCCAGTTTGAGAAGCCCCATCTCAGTCTATAGCTCTATGTTATTCTCTTGTGACTTCATTAAAGTTTACACCTTGTATTTTTTTTACATTAACCTTCTCAGTGGGCACTGAAAGTAAAATATTTTTCATATCTTTGCTTAGATGCACACCAAGTATATCTTTTGTGTTTTTTTTTTTTTTTTTTTGCAGTACCGGGGATGGAACCCAGGGGCATTCTACCTCTGGGCTACACCCCCAGCCCTATTTTTTATTCTTTATTTTGAAAGAGGGTCTCACTGAGTTGCGGAGGGCCTCACTAAGTACCTGAGGCTGGCCGCGAACCTGGATCCTCTGGTCTCAGCCTCCCGAGTACTGGGATTACAAGCGTGCACCACCACACCCGGCTGTATCTTTTCTTAGTAAACATCTGACGTGACTTTTCATCACTTCTTTTTTTATTTTTTTATTTTTTTTGGCACTGGGGATTGAACCCAGGGGCATTCTACCTCCGAGCTACACCCCCAGCCCTAGTTTTTATTCTTTATTTTGAAACAATGTCTCACTAAGTTGCAGAGGGCCTCACTAAGTAGCTGAGGCTGGCCTTGAACCTGCGATCCTCCTGTCTCAGCCTCACAAGTACCGGGATTACAAGCGTGCACCACCACGCCCAGCTCACTTTTCGTCACTTCTGAGTCCTTCACTGATATGAAACCTGAATGATACTGTAAATAATTTGAGCATGCACAGACTACTTGCACACATACCAGTAAACATACACAAAACGGCTGTTTTATCTCATACACACGAGGGAAGAGAGGCCCAGGGGCCAGGGCTTCCTTAGTTACATTACAAAGTATTCACTTGAGTGTTTTGTCCATAGAGCCAGATCCCATAGTGCATTTGAAATATGAGTATCTGTGCAAAAATCCGATTTGTATACAGTAATTCAATAGCATATCTCTTGAGTAAATAAAATTACAGCTCATCAGTTGTGTTGTGCTTTGGAAGAAACAACACCATTTTCAAAGGTTGCTAATGTGGCTCAGTTGCAGATTCTGCAAGAAGGCATTCATGGTAACATCCCGATTCATGAATTATGTGCCACAATTGAATAAGGAAGTTGGCCTGATTTTCCTGATATTTTTTCCTTTCTCTATCTCATATGTCTTGCCTCTCTCTTTCCTACATTTTCCCAATGTTTAGACACTACCCACATTTTACTAAAATCTCACTTTAGCATTTATGGTTCATAGTTGTGATTTTTAAGAATATCGTGGCAGTTTTGAAGATCTTGTTATAGCACTTTTGCTCTTATGTGTTTGGGGTCCACATTAAATTAGCAGAAAGCATTATACAAGACAAAGACAGTGTCTCTGTATTCACGACTTATTAGAACTGCTTCTTAGCCTGGATCTGTTGTACCATGGTATTGAAATATGGCTTGTCAGCTGGGTGCTGTGGCTCACACCTGTAATCCCAGTACTTGGGAGGCAGAGGCAGGAGGAGGGGCTGGGGTGCAGCTCCGTGGTAGAGTGCCCCTGGGTTCAATCTCGAGTACAAGACACAAAGACAGACAGACAAAGAAAGAAGAGGCTTTGTCCATTTTATTTACTTGGGTTCATGGTTTGTCACTAAAGCAGCCCACAAACATTTATTGAATAATTGTCTCATATAGATTATGACCTAAAGATGCAATGAATGATTAACTCATATTGTGAAGCTAAAAGCTGAGGCTGGTGTCACCTTCTAAAATTAAGCTTCTGGTTATCATTAAGAGCTGCAGTCCTGGGGCATTCAGTATTGCAGAGAGCTTGCTTGCTAACAGGATGTGTCAAAATTTTAACTCCCGTTCCACTAGGCTGGCTTGGAAAAGGCGAGCTGGCACTAGAGAAACTTGTATCTGAACTCGTTCTCATGATAGCAAATGCCTCCGTGGATTGGATGCAGATGGAGAGGAAACTTTGATCATGTGAGAGATCAAGCACCAGCAAGTCCCTTCATCCCACAAGTTCTTGGAGGAAATACCACGTGCCGAGGCCCTCACTGCGCTCTCCACATGAGGGCCCCGCTCCAGGGATGGGAGAGTTTGAAGCAGGGGGTTTAGGAGAGAGTCTCAGCCTGCTGGCTCAACTGCTGTTTTTCAGTTGTATAAAGTGTTCAAGCTGTCACCATGCCATTGTGTTCTGAACGGCCACACTTCACGAAGCTTGACCTGGGTGTCAGTCTGGGTCCCAGCAAGAAACAATATGGTGATTTAGAAAACCTCTGAGCTACAGCCCCAGCCCTATTTCATTTTTTATTTGGAAACAGGGTCTCACTAAATTGCTGATGGAATTGCTAAGTTGCTGAGCCTGACCGTGAACCTGGGACCCTTCTGCCTCAGCCTCCCAAGTACTGGAATCACAGATATATACCACCACACCTGGCAATTTAGAAGAGTTTAAGGAAGGGTATATCTAAAATCGTATATTCAGGAAGTAAAACAACAAGAGAAGGTGAGGCATTCTGGTTCTTGCAACAGTGGGGAGACTGAACCCCTTCTAGGCCTGAGGGGTCAGGACAGGGAGGATTATTGAACCCTGGAGAGAGTAGCTGTAGCTGTTAGAAAGGGCAACCTGGTAGAAGTAATGGCTTTTGGGAGAAGTCGACCAACCATGGTGGCCTGGATGGGTGAGAACTAGGGGAATGGATACCCGGCTCACTTTCCTTCCTCTCTGCCAGTGTCGCCATTGGCTGAACCCAGCCAGAAGCCAGAGAATAAGGCAGCCCATTGATACAGAAGGTCAGCCTTCTGGAACACAGAACAAAGAGGCAATAGTAGATCCAGAGAGAGAGGCAAGTGAAAAATACCCAAGAACATCTCTTTCCTACAGTGCACATACGTGAGGAGTATTTCATGAAGGAAAATGGCAAGCCACTCGGATACCTGCTTTCCGATACCATCACGGCTCCAGTGATGGCTGGACTAAGGATAGTGGCAGTTGTCATCATTATCATCCTCATGTTTATTGGGGGGCTTACTTTAGACCAGGTACTGTTCTTAATATTTTAGCTGTATTAACTCATTTAATTTTCAAAGTAATCCCAGGAAATAGGTACTATGATTAGTCCCATATTACAGTCAAGGAGACTAAATCATAGGGGCGTAGGTCCTCGGCATGGCCTCCAGCTGCCAAGTGGGGGGGACAGGATTGAAATCCAAGCTGGAGTGCCACCCTCCTCCCTGCCCCGTGTCTCGCCCAATAAAGGAGGAACATGTAAAGTGCCTTTGAGGGGGAAGGTTGGAGTGTTGGACAATGATTGATATTTACTTTCCATTGATAATTAGATATTTTAAGAGGTTAGATGTATTCAAAATAGCTTCTCACACGTAAGAATTTTAGATTAGGTTTACGAGACAAGAATGCTAATTTAATTATGGGTCATTAACAATGATTCCACACAGAACAGTTTAATGATAGCTTTTCTCTCCCTGCCCTTTAATGTTGTTTTTCTTTCCTCTGTTATTTGGACAAAAGGTGCTTTTTCTGAGCCTCCGGAGGACAGGAACAACAGAATTGCCTGTACTGAGCGCTAGGCATTGGAAAGATCCCTTGAGAAGGATAAATTATTTAATTTTTATAACAGCCTTGCGAGGTAGCTATTGAAATACCTATTTTACAGGTGAGGAGACTGAGTCCCGGAGATATGGTGTGTCACATCTCCAAGGTGATGCAGTTAGAAAATGCAAGTCACTTTTTCTGAGGCTCCATCTTCTCCACTGAAGTGTCTCTGGACCCTGAGTGAATTGTCCTGGGCCAGGTCAGCAAGGCTGTCCAATGAGCCTTTAGCCAACCAACGCCCCTGAGTATTTTCTCACGTGAATCCATGGGTCATTCCCAAGAAGAGAAGCTGAGGAGAGGTTGGAGATGACAGGGGAAAGTGAGGGTGACTGTAGTGTCAGGGAGAGAGAGAGTGTGGCCACCTCCGCCAAAGGCAGCAGACAGCGGAGGAGCCGAGGGCAAGCCCTTGCACTTGGACCCAGGGAGACCACTGGTGACTTTAATGTGCAGAGGAGGGATCCACTTAGCGAGAACTGAAGAGTCTGTGGGCTACGGCCAGGAGGTGGGCAGAAGTCTAGATTCTTCCTTGGAGTAACATAGCTGGGAAGGAAAGAAGAAACTGAGTGGTAACCAGGAGGGTGGAGTGGTCCTTTAAAAATAGTAGATTCTAGATCAATTTGAAACTGGTGAGTAAGGTCTATAGATAGGGGGAGGATTCACAGTGCGGCAGAGATGGGGAGCCACTAAGGATTCAGGTTGCCCTTCTGGACTTGATTCTGTGTGATCCGGTCGCAGCCCATGTTGCAGGCCCATCTGTTGACCACCATGCCCAGCCATACTAGTGTCTTTCTGGTCTGCCATGCCAAACTCAGTCCTACATTTGGGCTTTTGAATTTGCAGTTCCCTCTTCTGAGCATGCTCTGCCCCCAGATCTTTGTATGTCTGGCTTCTTGACCTGGTGGCCTCAGCTAAAATATTGTATTTTCAGAAAGGGCTTTTCCTGGCCACTCCACCTGGACCAGTCCCCTGCAGCTACCTCACAAACCTGTGGTACCTCCTCCATAGCCCACTTGCTCCCTCAGGTCTGCTCAGGTGTCACCTTCTTACTGGTGCCTCGCCTGACTGCCCCATTTAAAACTGTGACCCACGACCCCTCCCCATACAGTCTTCCAGTCACTGTTGCCCTGCTTGCTTACTTGCTTATTTATTTTACCATAGTACCTTTTAACTTGGTATGTAAGTCATCTACTTATTATGACATGAGTCATTGTCTCTGTTCCCTGCTAGATTGAGATCTTCTGGAGGATGGGGTCTGTGTCTGTCTTGTTCACTGATGTACTTCAAGCCCCAGGACATTGCCTGGCCCGAGTAGGACCTCACCAATATATGTACTTGAATTGGCCTCTCTACTTGCTCAAATTACCATGATCAGTTGTTTGCTTCCTTGTTTTTGTTTTGTTTTGTTTTTGTTGTTTGTTTTTGGTGATGGGGATTTAACCCAGGGACATTTTACCTCCAAGCTATACATTTTTATTTTTTTTATTTTGAAACAGGGTCTTTCCAAGTTGCTGAGGGTCTTGCTAAGTTGCTGAGGCTGGCCTTGAACCGGCTATTGCTTCCTTGTTAACTATCTGTCCTCTGGCTGGAATGCGAGCAGGGACCCGTGAGTTTCACATACTGCTGTAACTCCAGCACTAGAATTGTGCCAGTACATATAGTAGTGCTCAATGAATATATGTTGCATGATTGACAATTACATCCCCTAACTTGATGGAACTCCCAGGTTTTAAACCTTGGGCTTGCACAAATGTTCCAAGACTCTCGACCTGGACCATCTGTTTCCAGCTCTTTGCTATGCATTGTCCTTCTGGAAATTTCTGGAACACCAACACTTATAATAACACAAAATGTGTATTCTGACTCCAATTTATGCAATGTTCTTCATCATCATATAGGTAAAAGTATGTCTGTTTTTACTTCATGTAAATGCTTACAGCCCGTGGATGCTTAATTGTTTAAAATACAATTGTTAAACAATTGTAAAATATTGTTTAAAAATTCAGCTTAATCAATTAGCATTAGAAAGAACCTTAGAAGCCATTTAAATCTGTGGTATATATTATGATTAGAACAAGGGATGGACTAACATTAACATCTGCTGTCTAATCATCATAGGTTGTAAAAATTCAACTAAGAACTAAAGGTTCTAAACATTAACTAGATAATTTGTCATTAATTGAATACTTGATACTGATATTGGATAAGTGAGGGAGAGGGTTGATGGGATCCTGAACATATCTTGAATATGTTTAAAAGTTATAATTGGTTTCAATTCAGGCCTTAGCATCCCTTATTATAGGAGTCACATGTTCCGAAGTTACCTTTTATGAAATTTTATGCAAGCAAATTTATGTGGCTCATTTTTTATGTTGTCATACTATTTTAAAAAAAAGCTATGAAGAAGTTATTGAAAGTCTAAGAAATGTAATTTAGAATTAACATAGGACTATATTAATACATGAAGCATCAAGGCCCTGTAGAAAAGACCTCCAAGGCAGAGGGAACACGAGGCATTTTTAATTTACTTTCATTCAAGAACTATGATATGAGCTCACAGGTGTGGAGATTTAATGGAAGCTTATTTGCAAAAACACCAGCTATAGGCAAAGGAAGACAAATTGATTGTCTCTTGCTATTCTGCATTTCCAGTAATTTTAAGTAAAGCTACTTAGAAGTTTCCTTTATAGTATAATAAGATTTTCGAACATGTCACTATGCCCATTATTTTTCATTATCTGCTTAAGAAGTTCCTCTGGTTAATAAGCTTTCCATCATAGATCTCAGAACATCTAAGCAGCTAATAGACATCCTTTAGAGTGGTTGCCACGGTGCTCGACTGGCTCTGTCCCTCACTCTCTGAATATTTCTTCCTGTGAGTATTTGAAGAAGAGGGGGGTTAGCAAAGAATTCTCCAGCCAGGCTTAGGCTGACTCTGACTCACTTTAAAAGTGGGCAGAGAAGGACTCTAATTTCTTCTGTCAGTGTATTAGCTTTCTATATCTGCATAGGAAATTAGCACCAATTTAGCAGTTTAAAACAACACACATTGTGTGTGTGTGTATGTGTGTGTGTGTGCATGTGCGTGTGCGTGTGCGTGTGTGTGTGTGTGTGTGTGTGTTGCTGAGGATTGAACCCAGGGGCATTCTACCTATGAGCAACACCCCCAGCCCTATTTTATTTTTCATTTGGAAACATGGTCTCACTAGGTTGCTTAGAATCTTGCTAAATTGCTGAGGCTGGTCTCGAATCTTGCAATCCTCCTGTGTCAGCCTCCCAAGTGCTGGGATTACAGACATAAAGCAACATGCATTTCTTACCTCACACAGTTTCCATGGGGCAGAAGTCTGGGCACGGACCAGGGTTTCACAAGACTAATCAAGGGGTCCATCAGGCTGGACTGGGGAGGAATCTGCTGGAATTTCTTCCCTCTTGGCTGTACCTGAGGATTCGGTGGTTTGCTGGCCCGCTCTCAGCTCTCTGCCATGTGGGCTTCTCACCGTGGCTGCTCTCTTCCCTGGGCCAGCAGGCAGACTCTCGGCCTCCTAAACCAGAGTCCTAGTTGTGGGAATGACTTCCTAACACCTTTGCTCTATTCTGTGGGTTAGAAGCAAGTCCCAGTACACATTCAAAGGAGATTACAGAAGGGAGATAATGGAAAGACACGAACAGGAGGAGGTGGGCCTCTGAGGTCGCCTGGGGGTCTTCCCGCCACACTCCGGTGTCTCATTACCCCACCTGTGGCCATCACATCCTCTCATTTGCTAAAGTGAGCACTAACAGAAGATGGAGGACTGTGGGACACATTTGAGTCCCATTCTCCGGCTTCCTTCTGTGTTCTGCTCTCCTCCTGGGTTCATCTGGGTGACACAGAGAGGCCCTGAGGATGGTGAGGGAAAACAGGGACTTTGCTCTTGAAGGGGAGGTTTGGTTCCAGAATTTCAGGGTAGCCGTCATCTGTGTTTCATGTGGCATCAATACGATTCCCACTTGGTTTCTCGTTATGTCACCCAGGAAGGTCATTCAGGTTATAGCAACAAATGACACCCAGGTGGCACTCGCACTGTCAGAACCTTGCAGTCAGGGTGGGAGCTGGTCCCGATGAACACAATGAGCTTGTCCCACCCACAAATTCTCTACTTTTGCTATGAAATTAGAAAGTCTGCCCTCCCAGGCAAGCCAGTTAAGGAAGGACAGGTTCCCCAGAGAGCTAGTTAACAGAAGAGCTGTTTTTCAGAATCCGACTGAGAGAGAAGGAAAAAATAAAAACCCTAGGGTGCATCTTACCACACTGAACTATAATGAACTTAAAGACAGTGTTATTTGATAACCAAAATAAAAAAGAAGAAAAAAAAAGAGAAAGGGCAAAAGCAGCAGTGACCCTCCACACTTTTAAAAAATTATAGTTTTTGAGATCTTTAAAAAAAAATTCTCTCTTACATTTAGAGTGCCCTTATTTTTGTAATTATTGTGTAGCATGTATCTGTTTTTATTCTTACCGACAGCTTGCTTTTAACATGCTTTAAGAAAAATGCCCACAGAGTACATTAGTTTTATTCAGAGGGAAGAATAGGTCAGCAATATTTCCCATTGTCTGTCGGGTCTTGAATAGCGACCGGAAGGTACTTTTAAGCATTGATGGCCAGAATTACTGAGGTAGAAATCTGAAAAAGGAAAGGCATTATTTAAAAATAATGATTCTGAATTTATCCAAGATTCCTTTTCCATAAGTGCTGTTTTTCCCCCACTGGCTGCAGGATTATAAGCTTTGTAGACTTACTGGCTGGCATTAGTAGGTAAATAAATATGAGGAGAGACACTGTTGGCTTTTATGGGTAGCAGTATGCCTTAGGACATAAAATTTTAATATTTCTTTCTTTTCTTAGATTTGGAAAGCTTCTATTCCTATTCTGTTCTCTGCAGGAGGTTTGGCCAAGTCTTAACAGAGTAAATTCATATAAACAGACCAAAGTGTGGGGCTTCTCAGAAATCTGTTGACAGATAAAGAGGGCATGTGCCTTTCATTTCCCCCACCTATGTTTTTCAGGAGATGTTTGTTTATGCAGCTTAACTTCCAGTACATTCTTACTCCGTGTGTGTTATAATAAAATATGTGAGCTGGGCATGGTGGCGCATGCTTGTAATCCCAGAACTTGGGAGGTAGAGACAGGAGGATCACAGGTTCACAGCTAGTCTCAGCAATTTAGCAAGGCCCTCAGCAACTTAGTGAGACCCTGTTTAAAATAAAATAGGGCTGGGGGTGTAGCTCAGAGGTAGAATGCCCCAAGATTTAATCCCCAGTACCACAAAAATAAAATAAAATATAACGTGTGACTCCTAGTTCTAATGGCAAGATGATTGTATATTAAAAATGGAGAAATATTGATTTGAATTTTATTTATTGTTTCCTCACTGTTGACTTTTATAAATAATTCGTTAAGCCGGGCGTGGTGGCGCACGCTTGTAATCCCAGTACTTGGAAGGTAGAGACCGGAGGATCCGGGTTCGCAGCCAGCCTCAGCTACTTAGTGAGGCCCTCCGCAACTTCGTGAGACCCTGTTTCAAAATAAAGTATAAAAAATAGGCCCGGGGGTGTATCTTGGAGGTAGAATGCCCCTGGGTTCAATCCCTGGTACTGCAAAAAAAAAAAATTCTTTAAAAGTACTAATAACTTCTAATGTACATTTGTCAAAAAAAGATTTTGCCCATGTATATAAAATCCTTTATGACCAAAATCTGAGCCATTACAGCTGCTCTTTCTGGTAGATACTGTGGCTGGAGGTTAGTTTGTCTTCAACACAATCACATACATCACAGAACATGCTGCTTTTTGCTGATCTTATCAGCTTGTGAACTATATTTAGAAAAATACCTCATCTAAAGGCTTGAATAAAAATTTCATATGACCCATACTTAACAAACTGATTTTTCCTAGACATAGAATAACATTTAAATGGGAGTTAACATTTGAGTCTCCCCCAGTATCCAAGTTAAACCCCTTATTGTAACTCAGGTAAAACCTTTTCAAGTGATCAGGGTAGCATTAGATATACTTCCCCAATGATGTATTTAAGAATTAAGCTGCTGACTTTATTCCCAGGGAATAATTAGGCAGTGATGAAAGTCAAGGCTGGTGACATATGTTGTACTCTTACGTATTTTTTGTTTTGTTTGTTTGTTTGTGGTACACGGGATTGAACCCAGAAGCATTCAACCTCTGAGCTACACCCCCAGCCCTATTTTTTATTTTGTATTTTGAAACAGGGTCTCACTAAGTTGTGGAAGGTCTCGCTAAGTTTCTGAGGGTGGCCATGAACCTGCAGTCCTCCTGTCTCAGCCTCCCAAGTACTGGGATTACAAGCATGAACCACCACGCCTGGCTACTCTTACATATTCAAGTTGACTACTATGCACCGAGTCAAAACTTCTCATAGTTATTGGGATTTTTTTTAGACTTTAGTAGCACTACTTGAAGAGTAGCGTGGTTAATGTCAAATTTTGCAAAGAACAAATTAAAAGTCTGAATTATGTTTTAATTAAATTAGCCCCAGCAGTGGACAGTGATTTAAACTAACAAGGCCTGTGAGTGACATGTCTCTGAATCCAATTAATGCTTAACCCCTAAGTTTTCTTCAAGACTTATATTAACCAGCAACCTCGATGTTTCCCATATTCACAGATCCAGCAAATATCTTTAGCCCTACTATGTGTCAGGACCCATTCTAGCCTGGGGATGCCACAATGGTCAATACAGACAAGATCCCTGTTCATACAGACTTTAAATTCCATTTGAGGAAGACAACAAGCAAAATATAGATGGTCAAGAAAATTATCAGCTAGAGATAAGTCCTAATCAGAGAGTTAATTAGGGCGTCATGATAAAGAGTGATGGGACAGGTACAGTAGATTGGGTGGTCTGGGAAGGGATCATTGAAAAATATAGACTTTAAACAGAGATCCCAATATTAAAAAGGAGCAGCCTTGGGAAAGATAAGAAGACATTCCAGAAGAACCATTGGCTCAAGCTTGGTGTGTTAAAGGACAGGTGTTTAAATCCACTTTTCCATCGCCATGACCAAAATACCTGACATGAACAACATAGAGCAGGAAAGGTTTATTTATATTCACAGTTTCTAAGAGGTACCAGCAGACTCCAAGGAAGGTATTACGGCATCATGGCATGTGGCAGAGGATAGCAGCTTGTCCCATGGCAGCTGGAAAGCAGAGAGTGAGACCGGAAGTGGTCAGGGACAGATATTGTGGTCCTTACAGCCATGCCCCTAGTGACCCACCTCCGCCTCCAGCCACACCCTCCCTGCCTACCTTACCACTCACTGAGTCCCTTCAAATTATTAATCCAGCAGTGGATTGATAAGAGCCCTGATTCAATTATTTCACCTCTGAGCATTTTTGCATTGTCAATACATGAGCCTTTCCAGGAGACATTCTGTAATCAAACCCTAATAACAGGTGAAAGACTTTCATGGCTATCAGGTAGTGGGAAAGGGAAAGTGGCCCAAATGAGGGCAGGTTGTGCAGAGCCTTATGTGGCAGGGAGAGTGATTTGAGATTATTTTAAGCACAGATAGAACCCAGAGATCCCTGGGATGGAAACTCCATGAAGCAACGTTAAGGCGAGAGACCTAGGAGGAGGCTTTTGCCATGGTTGGTTGGTTGCTCATTCATATCTGTAACAAAGGCTGCTGTGACTTATTTTTTTTTCTTTTCAATAGGAAGAAAATCTGGGAAAAATATGTTTCAATTTGACAGTGGAGAAAAAGAAGAATTTGACTCGTTTTTACTTTATTGCTCATGTCTATCTAAACTCAACTCCTTCTCTAGATTTCTCTGCACTTATGAAAATTTAAACTATAAATTAAGCTTTGCTTTTTAAAACTCTAGGCTCAGAAATAAGTTTTGGTCATGTTGTTGTAATTTTGTTTCTAAGACTGATGTAATTTCTTGGAAGTTACTTCAGTGGATTGCTTTCTAAAATTCAGAACATATTTAGTGTTCTATAAGGCTGGTCTAGTTCTGGTAGGAGCATGAGACCAGTCCTTTTGACCTGCTGGGCCTCTCACCTGAGCGCTGTGGGCTCGTGGTGGGGGTGGCCACGTTCAGCTTCTGGTGAGAACAGCCACAGGGACGGAGCAGGGCCCCTGCTCCTCTCAAGGAAAGATGCTCTTTAAGCCGGGCGTGGTGTCTCATGCCTGTAATCCCAGTACTTGGGAGGCTGAGACAGGAGGACTGTAGGTTCAAGGATAGCATCAGCAACTTAGCAAGATGTTCAGCAACTTAGCAAGACCATTTCAAAATAAAAAATAAATAGGGCTGAGGGTGTAGCTCAGAGGTAGAATGCCCCTGGGTTCTATCACCACACACACACACATTTTTTGTGTGTGTGTGAGCACTTTTAAAATAATTACTAAGAGAAGAGAATTAGAGCGACTATTGAAAATATAAAAATTGCTTCAATATAGAATGTGTTTTTCATTTGGGATCTTGAATTTGTCTGAACAAATTACTTGACACAGTAAGAATGAATATTATCAGCTCTGTAGGTATGAGGGGTATTTTAATCTTAAGCATATCCCTATCCGTCCTTAGTCTGAGCTTATGTTTTCTGGCCAACATTTAAAATTCACTGTATTATAAATTCATGCTATTCTTCATTAAATTTAGAGAGTGTTAGATTTTTCACTAAAAACTGGCTTAGGCTGAATAGTATCCTAATTTGGGCATCCGGGAACTCTTTACTTCATATCTGGAATCCCTCAGAAGCAGTTTGCCAACATGTTCTAAATATAGGTTATAAATGAGTGAAAATGAAAAAAGTGGATTATGATGATTTATGTTTTACATTTAACGTTGCTTTACATTTTAAAAGATGCATTCACACCTACCTCATGTATAACCATGTGTATAAGAGAGTACACCAAGAGATCTCAAGATGTCCCCATGGGGGAGGTGTCACAACACACCTGGAGAGAAACTGACATTAAAGTGATCTACTCACGGTCACAACAACAAAACTGTCATCAGTTTTGTTTCGAGTCTTGTAAAGGGTGTCAGACTGTGTTCCCCAGTGTTGAGGCCAACCATGTGCCTCCAAATGGCTGCAGAACCTGCTTGAATGCAGGTTCCTAGGCCCTGCCCTGCCCCAAACCTCCTGAATCAGACTCTTAAGTTTAGAGGCCAGGAATCTGCGTTTTTAAAACACTCCCTTCCAGCTGGCCATGATGGCACATACCTATAATCCCAGTATTTGGGAAGCTAAGATAGGAGGATCGCAGGTTTGAGGATAGACTTGGCAACATAACGAGTCTCTCAGCAACCTAGCAAGACCCTGTTTCAAAACAAAAATTTCAAAGATCTGGGGATGTAGCTCAGAGGTAGACTCACCCTGGGTTCAACCCCCAGTACCACCAAAACCAAAAATAAAATAAAATAAAATAAAATAAAATAAAATAAAATAAAAACCTCCCATCCCCAGCTGAGTTTTATGTGGGTTTAAATTGAGAACATTTGGTGTAAAGCACAATTAGTTCTCATCAAGGTCAGTCCTTGGCCAAACTGTGAGGTAGGGAGAGATTTTCTGTGAGCCATTCATGTCCTGTTCTGAGTCATGTTCCTCCCTTCAAAACTTGAGCCTGCTCCCGCTGTCTTTTATCAACCCGCCCCCCAGAAGAGGATGTGCAAAAGCTAAAAGTACCACTCCCCTGTAGGACTTCTGCTTTTCAAGGAAGACCCATTCTTAAGCAAAAAAAAAAAAAAAAAAAAAAAAAAAAAAAAAAAAAAAAAAAAAAAAAAAAAAAAAAGAAAGAAAAAAGAAAAGAAAGAAAGAAGAAAGAAAAAGGAAAAGAAAAGAAATGAAAAAGAAATCTATTGGAGAAATGGAGAAGGCATTTGGCATTTGGGAATAAAGAAATATGAGGCCCCTCATGAAGCCAGAGGATCACCCTGATGTCATCTATTCCATCGGAGCCTGGGGTCAGTTCTGGGTACAAACAACAACAAAAACCCCAACAACACACAAAGTAAATGGAAACAGCAGAGTCCAAGCA
This sequence comes from Glis glis, assembly GCA_004027185.1. Lineage (NCBI taxonomy): Eukaryota > Metazoa > Chordata > Mammalia > Rodentia > Gliridae > Glis > Glis glis. The sequence continues at coordinate 20,905 of PVJS01020986.1, forward strand.
CTCCCCTACAGGCTGCACATTCTAAAACAAAGGTGGATTGGGTTTTGGGTGGGGTGCCACTGAGCCACTCTTGAACTTAGTTTTTTCCAGACTTTTCAAGTACAATTTGGTCATTTAAGCCAAAGATCATGTCAGACATAGGCCTTATCTTTCCAGTGGGACCCCTGGCTCTGCCAAGGGTGTGGACACTTGAGTCATGAGGTCATTGTTACTGATTCTGTGGCTGCCTGTGCTAATCACAGAGATAACACATGCTGTTTCTATGGGCTCTGATGGCCAAAACCATAGCTGACAATGAGCTACTTTCCAAACATTAGAAGGTTTTGAAGTGGAGAAATCATATTTCTTATCCCTAGTGAAACTTCCTGGGAGAGATCGTTAGCTTGGCAGGGATTTAGGATAGGTTGTTCTTGGACATACAGGAGAGCACAATGCAAAAAGATTCCCAAAGGCTATTTGGAATAAAAAAAAATGTATAAAAACAGGTTTTGTTTAAATTTGCACTGGCTTGAAATGCTGTTGTTACTGAGTGACCTCACAGGTTGGAAACATCTTTCAGTAGCACTTATCTCTGCAAATGGAAGAACCCATGAAACCCAGCCGGACCTGCCTGCTCTTGTCATGAACTGGACACAGACAGGCTCATGTGTAGTCACTGTTGGGTGTTAAGCCCTCCGGTAGGTAGGATTCATTTCTTTGCTTTGCTTTCTAGAGATGATTTTGGTGGAGGAGACGTGTGAGCTTTGCTTGCCTTCTTACTCTGAGACATGGGGAAAGGGGGCTAAGCCTGCTGGGTCTTAGACCCATCGTCTTTGACAAGCAGGAAATGAATGGAATCCGTGGATCTCAAAATGCATGATATCCCAGATGCCTGGGACCCATCCTAGACCTCCTGAGACAGTCTCAGAGTCTGGGCCCTGGGAATATACGTGTATGTTTAAAGCTTCTGAGATGATTCGGATGTGCCTCAGGTCTGAGGGCTGCTCCATCAGTTCATCTTTAAGACCCCTCTGGCCCTGAGGGACTGGAAGGTAACATTTATCCTCTTTGTCAGGTTGCCATCTAGGATAGTAGAAGATAGTTGGTCACTGATCCCAGCCAACCCTGGGTTCCAATTAATTACTGCCATCCATGGTTTGTTCACTAGTAGAAAACAGATTAACACCATAAACCACTGGCCTAAGAAGTCTGCTGAGCCTGATCCACTCCTCTTTTTCCTATTATGTTCATGAAGAAGGCCGGGCATGGTGGCGCACACTTGTAATCCCAGTACTTGGGAGGTGGAGACCGGAGGATCTCAGTTAATTAGCGAGGCCCTCTGCAACTTCATGAGACCCAGTTTCAAAATAAAGTATAAAAAATAGGGCCGGGGGTATAGTTTGGAGGTAGAACGCCTCTGGGTTCAATCCCCGGTACCGCAAAAAAAAAAAAAATATTTATGAAGAAAAGTTGTTGTGACAGCCAGTACTCAGTGCTATGTGCCAGGAACTCTTCTTCTAAGTCCTTGATCTACATATGAACTCATTTGTCCCCACAACCACAATTGTGAGGCTGTTACAATACCTGTTTTATGGGTCTGTAAACTGGGGAACAAAGAGAATAACAAACTAGCCTATGGACTCACAGTTGATAAGTAGTGGGGTCAGGGCTCGAACCTGAGCAGTCTGCCTCAAGAGCCACGCATGCAGCGCTGTGCTACGCGGTCTCTCCATGGAAAAGAATTTGTCATTGGCTTTTCCTCCAGATTTTAGGCCAGTTGACTGCAGAGTGGCTGGGCATGACTCCAGGTAGGTCAGCAGAGGGCCCACACGTTTGGCAGGGAAAGACGTGTTTGGCAAGGAGAGTTTGAGATACACCGTAGACACTGGGAAAAGCTAGTTCTCACACTTAGAGGAGGAAACATGGAGGAAAAGCAGAGTGGGACAATACCAGAACAGACACAGGGGACATAGGTAAGGAGGAAAGAGTGCCAGGAAACCAAAGACAGCAGCCATGCCGGTGCCTCCCTCCTATCTGGACCATCTATCCGGTCCAGATAGATGAGGAGCCGGGCAAGGGCAAAGAAATAGTCAGAGAAGTAAGAGGAAGACCAGGAGCGTGCAGTTTCAGGAAACCAATTAAGGAAAGATAAATGGTATCAAATTGCAGTGTCAAATAAGTGGAAAGTTGGAGAGATGGTAGAAATTGAGCAACCACACCAGCATCAGTAGCTCTCAGCAAGGAATTTCAGTTGTGTTGAAGTACCAGATGACAAAATAATAAAACAGTGTTCATGTGCTGTATTTAATTTATATAATCTTACATGAAGTGATACTTATGACTAGATCCCGGGCAGTCAGCACCCTCCTGGCTTCAGTTCCTTTAGTTAAACTCCCCTCGCTGGTGATAAAAAGCACTACCACTCAGTGAATGCTTACTTTGTGCCGGTCACTAATCTTTACCCAGAGTCTCTCCATCCCCAATTTACAGGTCAGGAAACAGAAGCACTGAGGTCATATAACCTGCCCAGCATCCCACAGCTCGTTCAAGGCAGAGCCCAGATTGAATCCCAGCTCTCGGGCCTTCGAATTGGTCCCCTGTGCCCTGCGGTGGGTTCAGGCCGCCTCTTCGTGACTGGAGCCTCGCTACCATTTGCCGGTGCAGCGCCTTGGTGTGGCCAGGCTGGCCTGGGCCTACACACTCTTAACACCTGCCCCATAGGCATTTCCAAACAGAGATGGAGTGGTTTAAACTACCAGAACAGGGCCCACAGTTCTGACGCCTGTGGCATTTCCTCACTAGCCATGGAAGGAAGAGGTGGTACCCCATCGTGTTTACAGAGTCTCTAGGGACCAGCCCACACCCCCACTGCCACACTGGGTGCCACTCATTGTGTTAGCATGCACCCTGCCTACATCCTCTCATTTCTTGCTGAGGACTGGTAAGACCAGTTCTCTGGGGGATAACGGGACTTGAGTTTGTGACAGATTTTTCTCTGAATTAGAAAATAATTTTTTAAAGCCGGGCATGGTGGCGCACGCTTGTAATCCCAGTACTTTGGGAGGCGGAGACCGGAGGATCCGGGTTCGCGGCCAGGCTCAGCTCGCGCACGCTCTCTCTCTCTCTCTCTCTCTCTCTCCCTGTCTCTCTCTCTCCCTCTCTACTTAGTGAGGCCCTCCTCAACTTCGTGAGACCCGGTTTCAAAATAAAGTATAAAAAAAAATAGGCCGGGGGCGTAGCGCGGAGGTAGAACGCCCCTGGGTTCAATCCCCGGTACCGCAAAAAAAAAAGAAAATAATTAAAAAAAAAAAAAGACCTACTATACCATCCTCGGGAGAAATGGGAAGCCCCCAGCACTAACAGCCAGATCTAATTTGGAGGAAGAGGAAGAAGCTGGTAACTAGGAGCTGGATTTGCAGAAGATAGACAGGGTTTTGAGACCAAGATGTCAAGGGAAGACTATTTCCTGTTCGCCATTTAATTGCTTGTTTTCGAGTGCTGGGAATCTGTTTTTTTTTTTTCCCCTAATGTTCTAGAGATTTCAGGTAACTTTTTACAAACTCAGAAAAAGTTTTTTTATTTTCATCAGAAAATTCTGTTGGCCGTGCAAACATGGAGTAGACATTTTGTTGTTGCTGTCACTAAGCAGAACACTGTGTGTGAGTGTGCGTGAGTGTGCGTGAGTGTGTGTGTGTGTGTATGTGCGCGCGTGTGTGTGTCATATGCAGAGGCCACCCAAGTGCCTCTGTCAATGCGCACAAGCAGGTCAGCCACACCCATAAAAATCCAGAACTGAAGAGATGACTAGGTATCATAGCTCACCTTTTTCATAAAGCAAGTTTTATTGTACAAGCAGGTAAAATGCCTTGGCTTTTCTGTATGTCCCAATCTACACATAGATAAGTGGGGAGGGAGCCTGCATTTTAATAGCTGGAATATTTCTCTTGTCTCCTTCAGAAGGATGATAATGATGATGTTCAGCCTTTACATAACTCCCAGTTGTTGGCAGAGCCCATCCATGCACGGTGTTCTCTTTGAATCTCACAACATCCATGTGAATGTCACAGGAGGGAGATTGACCTGCTCTCTATGGCTGGGAGAATAGAGATTCAGAGAAGTTAAGCAATTTTTGTAAGGTCACAGAGCTAGTAAAGATTAGGGATGAAATAGCAAATATGTTTATAGTATTTATGAGTCTCACATTTCTTCCCTTAATTTATAAATGTCTTTCTAGTTGCTTTAATTATTTGTTCAGCCTCCACGAATGACTAGTGTGTAATTACTCAAAGAGTGTATGTTTCTAAAGTAATGTGCACACTATGGACTCTTTCATGAATGTAATTTCTTTTATTAATTTTTTTGTTTTCATTTTTTATTTGTGTGTGTGTGTGTGTGTGTGTGTGTGTGTGTTACTAGGGATTGACACCAGGAGCATTCTACTCTGAGCTACACCCCCAGCCCTATTTTACTTTTTATTTTGAAACAGGGTCTCACTAAGTTGCTGAGGGCCTTGCTAAATTGCTGAGGCTGGCCTCCAACCTGTGATCCTCCTGTCTCAGCCTCCCAAGTACTGGGACTATAGGTATGTGCTACCATACCTGGCTTGTTGTTTTTTTTTAAGATAAAATTTTCCTTCTCTTCACCACTTGATGAATTCCTTGAGAGTTGGAACTAAGGTTGAAAGTTTCCTTTAAATTGCCTTAAACAGCCAGGTGTGGAAGTGCACGCCTGTAATCCCAGCACCACACACAAAAAACATTGTTTTAAAACAAAAAATACTGTGCTTGTTTCAATAAATGCTGACTGATACTGTTCGGTAGCCCATTCTTCTAGTTAGAACCTCCTGCAATAAAAAGAACATAGGTATTATTTACCTGTCATGTGCTGAACACTTAGCTGCTCTGCAAACTGCAGCTTGATTAGCCTTCACCAGCCCATCGGAGTAGACAGTGTTATCCCTATTTTGGAGAAAGGAAGGCTGAAGAGGTTGAGAGACTTGCCAAAGTTGCCCCACTAATAGTTTGCGGGGTTAGGATGTGGACCCAGCTCTTTTTCTCTGACACTTTTATATGTAAAAGTGTAACATAAGCCGGGTGTGGTGGCACATGCTTGTAATCCCAGTACTTGGGAGGCTGAGACTGGAGGATCCGGGTTCATGGCCAGCCTCAGCTACTTAGTGAGGCCCTCCGTAACGTAGTGAGACCCTGTTTCAAAATAAAGAATAAATTAAAAAAATAGGGCTGGGGGTGTAGCTTGGAGGTAGAATGGCCCTGGGTTCCATTCCCAGTACTGCAAAAAAAAAAAAAAGTGTAACATAGCTTTAAAAACAAAGGCTGAGAATATTTTGCCAAGAATTATCCTTGGCGAGCTCTCGCACCCTCACCTCGCCTCTCTTGTGTCAGTGGATCCACTCTCAGCCTGGATCTTCTTTGAACCTGAGTCATAGATCCTGCCCCTTCCTCCTTTTCTGATACCTGATACCTGATACCTGGCCCGATTCTGCTTGTCACAGTCCTATGGTTTTTCATAGCCCAAATGATCTTTGTTTGTGTGTGTGGGGGGGGTACTGGACCCAGGAGCATTCTACCTCTGAGCTACACCCAGGTCTATTTTATTTTTTGAAACATGGTCTCATTCAGTTGCTGAGGGCCTTGTTATGTTGCCGAGGCTGGTTTGAACCTGCAATCCTCCTGTCTCGGCCTCCTAAGTACTGGGCCGAATGATCTCTGGTTGAATGTAACTGGTGATCTAGACTCTCTCCTTGCCCCCATCACATTTGTCTCTTTCTGTGGAACATATCATATCTTCCTCTAGCAGCAATTATTTGAGAACCTGCCTTAGTCTCCTTGTAGGATGCTGGACCTCTCCTACTTATCATTTAGTCACCTCAGCACCCAAAACAGTGTCTCATGCACATCACAAGAATACACTGAGTGTTTAATAAATGAAATCGAGTCAAGAGAAGCTGAGTGGTTCCCAGACAGGGAGCTGTGATGATGTCGTCAGCTGGTGGAGTCTGCGGAGTGTGGGATGCACCTAGAAGTGGTTGTCTGGCTATGTGCCTCTCACAGAGCCTGAGCTTTGCTCCGTTTCCATGGCCTCGTGCTAAAACAACTAGTGCAAGGATGATGCATGCGCAGCATGAGTGCCACCCTGAGCCCCTGAGCCCCTGAGCCCAGCACTCATCAGCCACGGTACTTGTTGTCTACACAGCGTTCCAGACAGGCATTGCCAGGCAAGGAAGGCTGACATTTAAGAGACCATATTTGCTACTCTTATGTTGCTCTACTCAGTGTGTGTGTGTGTGTGTGTGTGTGTGTGTGTGTGTGTGTGTGTGTGTGTAGGCTTGACAGTAAAGCATTGGAGGCGAGGGCTTTAGCACCGCTGGTCATTTGTGTGTCAGTATACACCTGGACTTGACCTGATGGGGAAGAAAACAAGATTCAAAAGGAGGTATAGAGCTGGGTGTGGTGGTACATGTTTATAATCCAGTACTTGGGATGCTGAGACAGGAGGATTGCAGGTTTGAGGACAGCCTCAGCAATGTAGCGAGACTCTCAGAAACCTGTTTTAGAAACAATAAATAAAAAGGGCTGGGGTAGCTCGGAGGTAGAATACCCCTGGGTTCAACCCTCAGCACCAGGAAAAAAAAAAAAAGGAAAAAAAGGTATGGGGCACAAGAACTGTGAATATACTTAATACCTTAATACCACTGAATAGTATACCTAAAAATGGTTCTAATGCTAAGTTTTATGCATAATTTACTACTTTTTTTTTACAAAGTAGGTATAAACCTAAAATATTTTATGTTGACAGTTGCATGGCCAAGTGGTAGGAGTAGGTAGAGGTTTAGAAGAGTGTGGAGATATAGGCCCCATTTCTTCTCCATAATATTCTCATATTCCAAACATTTCCCCAAGGCTACAGTAAATATGTGTCATGATCTGGAATGAATTTATTATTAAACTGAATTTCTGGCTCTTACAGTGGAACTATACAGAGAATCGTCAATAATTATTGTTAATGGTGGTAATAATCAAATCTAGGCTATGTATATATTAGCAGATTAGCCTCTGTCCTAGCCTGTTTTGTGCTACTATAACAAGAATTCCACATTCTGGGTAATTTATACGACATAGAAATTTCTTTCCTCACAGTTCTGGGGATTGGGAAGCCCGGGATCAAGGCACCAGCCTCTGGTGAGGGCTCCCTTACTTCATCCCATGGCAGGAGGCAGAAGTGCAAAAGGAGCGAACCCCTCCTCCTGTCCTTTTATGAGAGCGCCTGATCCCCTTCACGAGGGAGGAGCTTTCGTGGCCTAATCATCTCTCAAAGGCTCTACCTTTAATGCTACCACACTGTCACTACCACTTGAATTTTGAGTTTCTACATCATGCCGTCTTGGTAGTAGGCAAGCCTTCTTTGTCTTCCTTCTGCCTTTTGACTCATCTAAGTCAACCACTAGACTCTGAATCTTATGCTTCTTTTATTCAGCAGCATCTCTCCACCCCAGTACAATGCCCAGCAGCAATAAGTGTATTCTTTTGAATTGTTGAATGAACAAATAGACTTGACGTCTGACTTGTTTGGTATTCATCACAGTGCCGGGATCAGTCTATCACACACACCGTGCGTGACTATTGGCTACACTGACATTTTAGATTGACAGCAGACCCTGTACCATGCTAAGTGTCACCTACTTGCACATAATAAGAGATCATTAAATATAAGTGATTGTTATTTCATTATATCTAGAAAATATTTTAATATGTTTTTATTGGTGCATTGTAGTCTCATATCACAATGAGTATCAGTTTGGTGTTAACATACATGCACACAACTCTTGGTGTCCCTCCCCCCCGCCTCCCCCCACATGTAGCACTGAGAATGATGTTGGTATAATCTCATATGTACACATTGTTTATGATAGTAATTCTATAGATTCACTTCCTTCTTGCCCTTCCCTTTCCCTTGTATCCCTTCCCTTGCACCTCTGAGGGTTTTCTGTTGTCAGTGGCATCCCTTTTGTGTCCCCACTACTCCCTAGGTTGCGCATATTAATGAAAACATGTCCCTTCTTATAGATAACAAGGAGGCACACTAGTGGCAAAAAGCCACATCTACTGTGGAGAAGGAACAGGAAGACATGGAAACATCCTAAAATTAGGGCTCCAGGTTGGGAAAGTGTACTTGATGGGACTGGGGGCAGACCCAAGTCCTCTGTAGGGGAGCTCTTTAATTTAGTTGCTTCAGGTCACTGTATATGATTAGCTCTAGGTCTTTATCGCCATTTCTAAGGAACACAAGAGGACCCAAAGGGGCCCCTTGAAGATGACAGTGTTTATAGATGTTCCCTTGTGCCTCTTTACCTGTGTATGTTGACTTATCATGTCAGAAATACTGTCTTTCAGGGGGCCAAGGCCTTAAATAAATAAGACTTGTCCGAGCAATGGTCCCTCTTCCCAATCTGTCATCATTCTTTGTCTCTGAGTTTTCTTTTTATCCCTTTTGGACTCTGAGGACTTGCAGGGAACAGTGGTTATGGTTCTGCTCTGTGCTACACCGAGTCCCCTTTCCTTCTAAGTAACTGGATGGTGGTATGGCTTCAAGATTTCCTTCCAATTAAAAAGAGAGAGAGAGTAGAGCAGATGGATTAAGATGTATCTAATCTGGTGTGGGTGCATTAATGTCTCACTATAGCAGCTTCCACCTTGGTGAACATTTCTATTTTTTACTGCTAAGTTTGCAGCCAACAGCATTCATTATTTTAATTAAAAAGATTCTGCATCTTCTTTTCCAAATATGGTGCTAAGTGTTCTTGGGGGAATACGACAGTGTATAAAACGAGCGCATTGCGGGGTAGGTTACAGTATTATGCACTTCCAATTAAGTAAATGTGATAATCTATTGTGATCAGAGTAATATAAAAATAGTAGATGGGACCTGTTTCCACCATGTGCCATCTTGTTACCACTAATATTTTTCTAGGCATAATCCAATAATAATTACTAGTATTTATTTAGCTCTTATTATAGGACATATGCTTTCCATGCATAACTTCACAAAGACTCTGTGAGAGAGCTACTGGTAATATCCCCATTTTACAGATAAGGAAACAAAAGCTTAACCAACTTAAGTCATGTATTCAGAGTCAGAAAGCCACTAGGAGACAACCCTGAGATGCCAGCCCAAGCAGAGTCTCTGGAGCCTCAGCTTGCTCCAGACACGGTTAGTCCTGCCTCCCCTGAGCCACTGGTTGTTAATGTTTTTACTGTAGTAAGTGAAAAAAAAATGTTTTTACCATAGCAAATGAAAACTTAACACAAAATACTTGGGGGAAATATAGGTCTGTGGTGCTATTTAGGGATAGGTACTAGAGCATGTTATTCAAGTGCATAGAGTGAAGCTTAGCTTTGAAAGTCAGAGGAAGCTTGAATTAATAAAAGTCCTAAATGTGTTCCATCGTCAGGCCTCACAGTGCCAATGGAGGCTACTTCCTCTGCACAGATAAATTAAAGGCCAAACTTCTCATTTTTTAAGCAAATACAATTCTAGCTGGGATTATGGGATTTCTTTAAAAGAAATTCTGCTGCCGGGCGTGGTGGTGCACGCATGTAATCCCAGTACTTGGGAGGCAGAGACAGGAGGATCCGGGTTCGCGGGGCCAGCCTCAGCTACTTAGTGAGGCCTTCGCAACTTTGTGAGACCCGGTTTCAAAATAAAGTATAAAAAATAGGGCTGGGGGTGTAGCCCAGAGGTAGAATGCCCCTGGGTTCAATCCCCGGTACCGCCAAAAAAAAAAAAAGGAAGTTCTGCTGTGTTTCTTATAAAGAAATGAGACGGTAGCAGTTTACCCTTTGATGTATCTGTTTACATTCAATGGAGACTCTTGTCTTCATCTACTGCTTTCTATCACTTGCTTTCTTGCCCCTTCTTCCCATGCGTCAGTTCCTTGCTGGAGAACCTGGCCTGAGAACTGTGCAAAGGCTGTACTCAGACAAACCCCAAGCCAGCTTCCCCTCTCCCTTATTGTGTCAACCTTGTTTTACTTCTCTGAGCATCAAGTTCTTTATCTGTCAAAAAGTAAGTGATACAATAAAGCCTACCTCCTACAGTTCCTGGGAAGGTTGAAGTAGGCACCAGACCTCAAGATCCCTCCACAATGCCTGGTGCTGCGGTAGATGTTGAAGGTAACACATTCCAGCGCCTCCTCCTCCCTCTCTTACTCCAGTGCACCAGTTTGATGATCCCAGGTTTAGCTAATCAAAAACGATTCCTTGCTAATGGATAGAGGGCAAGATGGCCGCTTAAGCTGCACTGATATTCCTGAGAAAGACCAATGCCTTTACTTGCATACCAGCACTTTTTTCATAGTAATGTGCATATAAAGTCAAGTGACTATGAGCGCTACGAGAGTGGGTGCCTTTCCTGTGTATGCACAGTTGTCAAACCTGTTGGCAAGACTTTGGGCCTGTATTCTTCCTTCAGATTCCAAGAGACCAGAGCCCATGGACATATTTCGTGTGTGTGTGTGTGTGTGTGTGTGTGTGTTTTACTGGAGATTGGATCCAGGGGTGTTCTACCTCTGAGCTACACCTTCAGCCCTATTTTATTTTTTATTTTGAAATAGGGTCTCACTAAGTTACTGTCACTGTCCCTGAACTTGCAATCTTCCTGTCTCAGCCTCCCAAGAACTGGGATTACAGGCATGTACCACCACGCCTGGCCCATGGACATATTTCTTATGGTCCCAGGCATTCCGCCTGAGAATTGTCCATTGATTCTTTCAGTTACTAATTCGTTGACTATAGTGCTTAGCACATATTACATACTTTGCTAAGTACTAGGAATACCACAGTCAAAATAGACCCATATCCCTGATGACATGGAATTTATAATTCTAGTGAAGTTCAGCTTGATGATGATTTAAAAACTAATTTCATGTAAGCATATGCTGGACTCTCTAGGTGACCAACTTAAAGTTCAATGTTGCTGTCAGATTTCAGTGCCTACAATCGTGAGTGACTATTAATGTCCTGGCACTAAATAGTTTTCTTCTTCTTCTTCTTCTTCTTCTTCTTCTTCTTCTTCTTCTTCTTCTCCTCCTCCTCCTCCTCCTCCTCCTCC
>PVJS01020987.1:0-30000 GCA_004027185.1 Glis glis
AAAAAAAAAAAAAAAAAAGAAAGAAATGTCTGTGCTCCAGAGGTTAAGGAGGGGACCTGTGGCCATGACGAACACCAGGAAATGGCTCTTATTGTCCTCACTCTATAGGTAAGGAGATTGGTGTGGGGAGACGTTAAGTGACTTTGCTCAGATCGCTCATCTAGTGTAAGCAATGAACTGGGATAGCTAGAGAGTTTATGCTCCTGTTCTATAACCATGATGCTGCCCCCTTAATGGATATGTCAAGACAAACTCTACTAACCCCAGCCTCCTGCACCCCATCCATGATAACGCTCTATGTCGTTAAGTCATCACAACAGAATCTTCAGCACTGTTCAATCTCACAGCATCATATCACCATATGTTCTTTGTCATCGGGAGGTGTATAGCTTAATAACCATCAAAGGTATCTTCAAACAGTGTCTGGCATCTGTTTCTAAAGATTCAGACCTCTTCAAAAATTATTCCAGTCGTGAAGCGATAGAATTTGTTAATTATAATAATAGCGCTGCTTTATTGCCTACTTCCTAACTTGCCCTTGAGCTGAATCAAATTCATTAGCATTAAATCATACCCCAGCCACGGTGAATGGAGTGGAGATAGAGTATGTAGAGTTGGGGAATATGGAAAACAAAACAAAGAATTGGAAAAGCTGGATTCTTGCTCAGTTCTAGTTCTGAGTGATCTTGGAGAAATCCTTTAAACGCCCAACTGCCCACAGGGAACGTTTGGAGACTTCCGATGCTGATAGTGAGTGGGTAAGATCCATAGGATTTGGCCCCTGGCCACTCTCTAATCTCAACCAATATCACTCCCCTCTCCTCCCCAGCCCCCTAGTTCCCTACACTTTAGGACCTATGGGCTCCTTGCTAGTACTCAAATATACCTGAGGGCTTTATACTCATTTTTCTCTTTGCCTAGAAGTTTCTCCCAGTAATCATGAAGTTAAACTGTCTGATTCATTACTACAACTATACTTGGAATTTTGTAGTTGCTTCAAAATCACTTGTTAGATGAACATTGAATAATTAGTATTTATCTGTGAATGACAAATCTTTGGAACACTTATCCCAGATCTCTATTCTAGTATTATTTTCTGTAATACCAGAAATTAAATATACCCTGCCCAGATAAAGCTTAAAAGACTTCCTAGGTGGAGAGGGTCTTTCTTGGGACATTCACGTCACTTTCTAATAATATAATAATATAATAATATAATTATACAGATGTTTTGTCAGCCCATGTCATATGAACAACTAATTTACCCCAATGATAAAAATAATCATAACAACCTTTTATTGTACTTCTACCTTGTGCAAAGCACTAGAATAGAAAGGCACACCTGAATACCCATGTATTCCTCATAACAAAAATGTAAGGTTGGGTTTATTAAGTAATTTGCCTGAAGACACAAAGCTCATACAAGGGAGATCCCATGAGTATTTGAACCCTGGTATCAAGATTGCAAAGCCCTGTTCCTTTTGCCCCACTCTGATGATATCTGATAAGTTTTCCACCATCAAAAGTCGGGGTGTACCCAACTGCCCATTAACAGGAGACTTGATTGATCTGCTAAATGCATTTATACACTGGAATTACTACACAGAAGTGAAATGTAGCCACTGCTGATACATGCAACGACATAGAGGAATCTCACATGTGTTAAGCTGTGAGGAGCCAGAGCTAAAAGACTCCATGTTGAGTGATTCAGCAATGGGCAAAGCAAGATGATGATGAGGATGATGATGATGGTGGTGGTGGTGATGATGATGATGATGATGATGATGACTATGATGATGATGATAAATTCAAAGTTTGACTACTTGTGGGACTGGGAAGAAGCCCAAGGAAACTGATGGGTGCTAGAAACATTCCGTCTTGGTTTTTGCACACATGCTGGTCAAAACCTAAAGAAGGACACTTACGATCCGTGTACTTTACTGTGCATATGTTATGCCTTAAGAGAGAACCAAAATTGAACCCCCAAAAATTGAAAACTTAAAAAGTCAAGGTATTTATAGACACAATAGGATAGAGCAGTTGAAATCATAACAGCCTGGGAACTTGAGCTGCGGTGTCTATAGTTATAGAAAACCAAGCAGACTGTCTAGATGGGAGCTCACAATTGTCTCAGTCGCTGACAGCTGGCAGGAAGATGGGACTAACCTCTGCCATCTGTCTGACTCCACCTCAAAAAAAAGACAAAAAAGCTGAGCAATATAAAAATTTGGAGAAGTGTTTTCTTTTTCCTCGCCTGTTTTGCTTCAGAACCACTCCTAGAATTTAATGAAGCGCTTTCTTCTCAGAGCTGGCTTTTGTCCTGACCACCCTACTTTCAAACAGCAAGGGAAGAGTAGAAATGCCTGTCAAGTGTGAATCATGTTTGGCAGGGAAAGAAGCTTGTTTTACTGCTGTTTGTCACTGGAATTATCTTACATTAGAAAAGATTACAGTGAAGACAGCAAGTCCTTTTTGTAAATAACAAGTCATGGAAACAGCAAGCCATTTAGACATGGAAATATCTGAGAGATTGAATGGGTTGTATCCCTCATTATAAGAAAGAAAGAGCCAGGCGTGCTGGCGCATGCCTGTAATCCAAGTACTTGGGAAGCTGAGACAGGAGGGTCACAGGTTCAAGGACAGCCTCAGTAGTATAGCCAGACTCTCAGCAAAACAAGGGAGACCAAAAAATAGAAATAGGGCTGGGAATATAGCTTGGAGGTAGAATGTCCCTGGGTTCAATCCACAGTACCACACAAACACACACACACACACACACACACACACACACACACACACACAAAGAGGGAAGGAAGGAAGGAGAAAGGAAGAGGAAAGGGAAAGGAAAGGAAGAAAGATTTGTTACATGAGAAGGAACAAAAGGACTGAGTTCTGTTGTTCGTTTGTTCGTTTGTTTGTTTGTTTGTTTGTTTGTTGATACTGGAGATTGAACCCAGGGGCATTCTGCCTCCAAGTCACACCCCCAGCCCTGTTTTTATTTTTTATTTTGAAACAGGGTATCACTAAGTTGCTGAGGGTCTCGCTAAGTTGCTGAGGCTAGTCTTGAACCTGTGCTCCTCCTGTCTCAGCCTCCCAAGTACTGGGATTCCAGGCGGGCACCACCATTCCTGGCTCTAGCACTGAGTTCTTTAAGGAAGAAAGTGCGTGTATGTGACTTAGGCGGGGTGGACGAGAGAAAGGAGAATCATTGCACAAATAACCTCAGGCTCCAGAGAGAAAAATTCCAGATAGGCGGCCCTCCTTGAAAAGCTTTGATAAGTGACCTTTCTGCTAATACCAAATCAAAGGAAAAGATCAGTTTCCCCAGTGAGTGGAGCTGAGAAAATCGTGCATCTGGGCGCGTTGGCAGGCCTGGTGCATGAAGTCATCCGGGGAGCCTACAGAGGGTTATGTGTCCAGGGCTGAGGCTTGTTTATGGAAAAAGGACTTTTGGGGCTTGGCTTTGGTGAAGCATGGAGCCCGCGGGGCTGCAGGCACAGTGGATATTCTTTACAAAGTAGCTCTTGTCCTCTGGGGCAAGTGTCCTGATTTCAGGCCTCAGCCGGGAACTCAAAGGTTTGGCCTATCGGTTTTCTTCATTTCCTGTGGGCTTGGCCACCACCCGGTCTCAAGGGCAGCTTTGAAAACTACGCCCTCAGTTCTCTTGGACGCTGGTACCTCATCCGCATAGGGAAGCCAAGAAACACACGCAGTGTTTGTGAGCTGGAAGCAGAAAAACACGGCAAGAAACGACAGGGCCGTTTTACAGCATAACTGGTCTCAGTTAGAGCCCTCTCCGCAGACCCCGACAGACAGCCCGTAAAAGTACTGCGCTGCCTCTCTCCCCCAGAAATAGACTGAGCTTTTAGCACTCAGAGACCCCGTCATAAGATTACTCTTCAAATTCGTTCCTCTGCGAGTTCCTATTCCCATGTTATTCTCTTATCAGAAAAAAAACTAATTACTTGTTGCCATTTTCTGTGTTCATCAAGAGCCTTATGTCAAACTAGGACAAGATGATATAAAAATTGATAAAGGCCTTTAATTACGTTCCTTTGCCCCAACTCTCTGTGGAGAGATCAGAATTTCCAGAATAAATTTGATGTGATGTTGGGGTATTTAAACAACTTCTGGCATTTAGAAAATAAAAGAAGGGATTCCTTTTTTTTTTTTTTTTCAGAAATGATGACAGGCGTGTGGAAGGCAGGGTTTGGAGTGTGTATCAAACATACCTTATCATTTGTGGCCTCTTTTTCCCTCTTCTTATCTCAGACATTATTTTTTTTTACTTTCTTTACACTATATATGGTGAAAAAAAACTGTAAGGAAACTTCTATTGCCCTATGCCCCTTTGGCTTCTATAGGTTTGTAAATAACAGGAAATATTTTTAAGGCTGGGAACAAGAAAGAAGGGTGGAGGAGTTTTCATTGCAGCTACAGTAGGAAGGGAGAATCACTTCTCCTCTGGGGCACATCTTGGTGACCTTTCTCCATTACACTCATTCAGTAATGTAGTGGATCAGCGAAGGAGAGGACAAGGGCTGGAGGTGTAGCTCAGTGGTAGTGCACTTGCCTAGCCTGCAGGACAGCCTGGGTTCCATTGTCAATGAAGAAGAAGGAAGAAGAAGAAAAGGAAGAAATAAAGGTTCACCCCCATCAACACACACACACACACACACACACACACACACACACACTACTGCATTTCAAAGGAGGGAACAACTCTGAGATGGCCAAGTGTCTCCTTTCCCCTGACTTGAAGCACACAAGTATAACCAAGTAACCAAGGAGACCTGGCTAGGGACTTGGAGGGGACAAAGCCCAGCAGGCACACCCATGTCCCCTGCTTCTATTCCTTTCTGTATTTGCTTTAACACTGCAAGATATCTTTTCAGTATTTGAAGCCCTTTGGGAGCCCCAGAGCCTCTTAAAGGAAAATACCACTATAGACGAACAAAGAATAACTGTAATTATGAAGATTTTTAGCATCCTTGAGATACTAGTGTGGTGTATGGGGCAATACATATACTACCATAATATACTAGTGTGGTATATTGGTACACAGGCAATATAGTGTACCAACCTTATCATGACAGAGGCATTTCTTTCTGAATGCAACTTACACTAGCCAGGAGAATCACTTTCCCCAGCTAGCACCTGCAATCCTCCTGTCTCAGCCTCCCAATTATTGAGACTATAGGCTGCACCACCACACCCATCTAGCATTGCATAACCTTCTAATATCACCCCTTCCCAGTGCAGCTCCATATCCACCCACTTTGAGAAGGAAATGGAAAGAACTTCATTAAGCAAGCTGCCGTGGCATGTGAGCTCTGTCTTAAGCTATCTTTACCCATCTTTTCTTTCTCATAGTATCTTGGGATGTTTCAGAATCTATCCACAAACAATGAAGATCTCAGCTTTACTGGATATTTTGACCTTTGGGATCATTCCCTACAGATTTGAATATATAGATCCAGGCACACACCTATAATTCCAGTACTTGGGAGGCTGAGACAGGAGAATCACAGGTTGGAGGACAGCCTCAGCAATGCAGTAAGACTCTCAGCAACCTAGTGAGACCCTGTTTCAAAACAAAAAATTAAAAAGGGCTGGAGGTATAGCTCAAAGGTAGAATGCTCCTGGGTTCAATCCCTAGTAACACACACACACACACACACACACACCCCTACCAACCAGTGCTTAGAAACACTTTAGACATTTGGGACAGAAAAATTCTTATTCCTATGAGGCTGTCACAAACCTGCCCTGCACATGGAGTGCTGTAACTTCCCTAGTCTGTACCCATTAATGACCCCTAAGTATTGTGACAAACTAAAACACTAACCCACATTTCCTAATGTCCCTGGGAAAATGACTAAATAACAAAATAACTTAAGACAATGAGAGAGGTTGTCAAAACAGGGTTGTTTTGTTCAGTGCACAAGAAAGAACATCCCGGAAAACTGTATCATTGCTGTCTCGGACCCCTGAGACCATGTCCTTTGGCTAGAGGCCTGAAGCTGTCCCCCAGTTCTGAGTTGCACCACCATTTCTTAGGTAAGGGGCAACGCCAAATAACAGCAGTTCAAAAACTAAGATGTGGTTCCTGTCCTCAGGGAGCTCCTGGTCCAATTGGAGAGAGAAATGCAAATAAGGAAGAACAATGAGATAATGTCTTCTCAATAATGAGGACATTTGAGAAGGTCAAAGGGCAGAAGGAATGGGGACTGAGGGCAGAAGCCACTGGGCGGTAGGACCTTGCAAGGCAGCCATTAACCTATTAGGCAGAAAGGAGACACTGGGAAAATAGAGATTTAAAGTTTTGAAAGTTCATAATCTAACTCCTCCCTATAGGGTGTGTTCAGTCAGGCAGAAGCCTTAATGAGTCCACGCACTTAATCACAATGGCTCCTCTCCATACCTGAGATGCTTAATGTAAATAGGGTGGGTGACAAAGATCAGACCCCACTGCCTATCTGTTGCCAGGGAAACTGAGGACTAAGAGGAAGTCCTGCCCTCCACTGTGTGACCCTACCTACCCCCTCCTATAAAAGAACTGAGAAAGCATGTGAACTCTCTCTTGCTTGCTTGGATGGATGGATGGATGGATGGATGGATGGATGGATGGACGTGCGCAGGGAGACTCGCTCTCCCCTTCTTGAGATGGCCCCCAACCTGTATCCCCACCTTTCTTAAATTAATTAAACCTTTGCCTTTTTCTGATGGCACGTATTGAAATTCTTATTCATCATGGAGGCCAAGGACCCCTCAGAATTAGCGTGTCTCCCCATGACAAGCTCTTTGACCTTGGAGAAGTCCAGTACGTTTCTGGGCTCAGTTTCCCCCTCTGTCAAATGGTGATAATGGAGGTATCTGCCTCACCAGGTGGTTCTGCAGAGAAAGCAAGTTAAAGCACAGGTGCCAACCACCAGCAACGAGTATGTGCATGGTAAATGTTTACAATCATTATGACTTGGGACATGGAGGAATCAGAACTCTTCAGGCCGATAAGCATCAGAGAACAACTGAAAGAACATTCCACTCATGAAGAGTCTTCCCTTTTATTCTGGCTGCCTTGTTTATAAGAGGTGTATTCTTTAGTGAAATCTTAACCTCTGTGAGCCTCAGTTTCCTTGTCTGTGAATCAGAAATAATGTCACCTAACATTAATGAAAGCAGTGGTGGTTTTCAAACTCAAAACCCTGTAAATATAAGGGGGTGGAGGCTGCCCAAACTGGAGGAAGCTACTTAGATGAAGAAAGAATGAAAGGTAGGCATGAGGGTGCACCCCTGTAATCCCAGGACCTGGGAGACTGAGACAGGAGGATGGTAGATTTGAGGCCAGAGCATGGTAACTTGGCTAGACCCTGTTTTAAATAAAAAAATATAAAAGGTCTGGGGATGTAGCAAGAAGTAGAACACCCCTGGGTTCAATCCCCTCTACCATACTATGAAGGAAGAAAGGAAGGAAGGAAAGAAGGCAGGAAAGATGGAAGGAAGGAAGGAAGGAAGGAAGGAAGGAAGGAAGGAAGGAAAGAAGGAAGGAAGGAAGGAATTTTGCCCACTTTTGAAAAAGGCAAATACTTTATTTCTCTGAGCTTCTATTTTCTTATCTGAAAAATGAGATTAATAAGGCCCATTTCATATGTATCTCATTAGGATCCAAAGAGGTTATTTATACAGCGCAGGTGCCCCACAGCTGACCCATAATAAATGCAGTAAATCTTCATTTCCTTCCTCCTTTTCCTTCCTTTTCCTCCTGACTTTGTGAAATTACCTGGAACTTAAATTCAGTAAGAGCTGGTGTTTGGAGGGCATTACATCCTGTGTTCCCACGCTGCCAGGGAGGCAGCTCCTCACCAAGGTCAGAGGGGACACAGGGAGGAACTGCAAAGGCGCCTTTCCAAGCTGCACAAATGTATTTTGCTCCCGGCAATGTCTGCTGAAGGTTGACAGGAGACTGCACAATGATGTCCCCGAGGTCAGCCTCGGATGGCTCTCCCACAGAGAAGCAGTCCTGGAGGGTTCCCGTAACTGGCAACTGCAATTGATTCCAAATATATCTGTCTTACACAGAAGTGTGAGCACCTCACAAAAGGAATAGAAATGAAATCAAGTGACCCCCAGGGAGCACGGGAGAGGGAGCCAGACCATATGCTGTCCCCAGCCATGTGGACTGTAAAGCAGACCCTCTGTCCCTGTGGACTGTGGATCCAGGGTCCTGCAGTAGGATGGGGGGAGACGGTGTCCAGAATTAGAGCAAGTCAGTTTATGGCTACTCTCTGGCTTGACTTGAGGCTTCTTATTTCCCCCAAGAGGCTAGATTAGGGAACAAAATTTCTACCCTAACATATTTCTACCCTAAGAAGCTGAAAAAAATGGGTCAGAATTGAGAAGAATATCCAGGAACTCTACCAATTATTTTGTGCTTTTGAGTGATTTGGGGGCTCTGAGCTTTCTGCACTGAGGGGTTCTGATTAGATATTGAAAGGTTCCCTGAAGAACCAAAGTGAAGCCATGACAGGCTTTAGTTAAAGCTTTAAGTAGAATAGGCCTAAGTATCTGTTTTCTAGAAGTTAAGTTTCTATAGCCTGTTGCCCCATACCCTGTAGAAACCATTAAGTATGCTAATCTGATCTTGTCCCTAGCAACCCCTAGAAACAGCCAATCGGTGTCAAGCACACCTGGGTTTAGAACTCCAGATAATTTGGGCGAGGCCACTCTGACCAGAGTCAGCAGGCCCCCCACCCATCCTGGACATTCCTGAGAAAGGTAGTGTGGGCCCGACCAATCAGCTTCAATGTCACCATATAGGGTTAATGCTTCCCTAATGATGACCCCTACCTAAGGCGCGAGAATTAAACCAACCAGGTAATGCCAACAAGCTTATGTTTTAAACTAACCTATCAATGTAAAGGTGGGGTGGGCTGCCTCCTTAAGGGATAAAAGCTTTGTTCTCGGAGAGCAAGGGGCTTCTCTCTGTGACCACTGCGTTGGTGCACGGTAGGAGCCCAAGCTCGAGCTTGAATAAAGGACCCTCATGTGTTTTGCATCAGAATCGGCTCCTGGTGGTCTTTGGTGGGATCACGAACTTGGCACTTCATCCCTCTAGCACTCCTTTTCTAGGATTCTGTGATGTGAAACTCTCTGTGTTACGTATACTCATGAGGAAATAGGGTCTCAGCCCTCGGGACATATTCTGATTAACAGTTACTATCGGTAGTCATGTGAAATTACTAGTGCCAATCTCATTATCAGGTATAGGGGAGTGGAGGGAGTGGGGATGCAGCTAGGGGGAAGCCCACCAAGTGTTGTGTGTGTATATGCCCCATCACGCTGAACTACATCATGATGTGACTCTACAATGCACCAACTAATAGATACATATATACACATATATCGAGTCTTCCAATGAAAAAGAGAATTGTAATAAAGAATTATTATCATCCATAAGAACCAACCTAAGTTATGGGATTGAGAGTACGCAGGCACTGGGGTGGTATTTCAGATCTGCACTGGAAACATGGTGTTGAATGGGGCAAAGGCAGGACTTACTGACAACCCCGGCACTGTTCCTTCCTAACCACGTGAACTCCAGCGAGTTACTTGATCTCTCTGGGTCTGTATTCCTCACCTACAAAGTGAAAATAATAATAATTCGTACCTCATAGGACTGTTGGAGGTTTAAATGAGAGAAAATATATAGCATGTGGCATAATAGAAAATGGGAAGCATTCAATAGCTACTGTTGATATCATTATCACTGGTGCAACCAATTTATCCACCACCAGTGTAATCCCTGGAGAGTCCTATGGAGACCTGGAAAGAGCTCAGGCATCTGTCCTAGGCCCTTTTGTCTTCTCATTCTGCATATTCTTTCTGGATATTCGCACCTAAACCCATGCACCAGCTATGGTCTCTACTTCAAGGATCCCCTACAATTGATGTCTAGCCCAGAATTCTCTCCTGGTGTCCAGAAGCATACATGCAAATGCTCTCTGGAACCTTCTACAGAACCCTCAAAATCATAGTGTCATAGTGTTCTGAAACTGGATTAGTTTTTCCCCTTGAATCTTTTTTTTTTTTTTTTGGTATCGGGGATTGAACCCAGGGGTGTTCTACCTCCGCCCTACACCCCCGGCCCTATTTTTTATACTTTATTTTGAAACCGGGTCTCACGAAGTTGCAAAGGGCCTCACTAAGGAGAGAGAGAGAGAGAGAGAGAGAGCGAGAGAGAGAGAGAGACAGGGAGAGAGAGAGCGAGTGCTGAGGCTGGCCGCGAACCCGGATCCTCCGGTTTCTGCCTCCCAAAGTACTGGGATTACAAGCGTGCGCCACCACGCCCGGCCCCCCTTGAATCTTATCTTCCTTCTTGTTTCCTATTCTAGAAAGTAGCTTCACCATTGAACTGGAAAGCTCAAAGTCAGCCCTGACTTTAGTTTCCCTCACCCCTTTCCCTCTGCTCCAACACCAAATTATTTGACCTTCCTTATATCTCTTCATGGCTCTGCCATCTCTAGTTCAGTCCAGGCCCCACTATTCATTCTCATTCTCATTCTCTCTCTCTCTCTCTCTCTCTCTCTCTCCCCTTCCCTCCCTCTCCTCTTTTCCTCTCTCCCTCTCCCAGTTACTCCACTTCAAAGCTGCCTTCCATGAAAAAGCAACAGTGATCTTTATAAAATGCATGTAGTAATATGTGCTGCTTATGCCTAGAACATATTAATGGCCACCCATTGCTCATAGAGTAAAACCCAAGTTTCATAACTTGGCTTTCAAAATGACCCGTGCACCTGCTCAGCCTGACCTCTGCTTCTGTGTTCTAATCATTCTCAACTTCCTTTGGTTCTTAGAAATCCCCAGCTACTCTCTTGCTTCCCAATTTTGCAAAGGCTTTTCCTCGTCCTGATGCAAAAGTTCTCTCTCTCTCTCTCTCTCTCTCTCTCTTTCTCTCTCTCTCTTCAGTTTATCTACAGGTTTGGCTTCAGTGCCATGTTCTGGGAAGACTTTCCTTCCCCCTAAATCTGAAAAAAAACCATCCCTCCTCTGTATTCTCACAGCCCACTCAGGCCCTAATTGCATGCAGACCCCTTTGGATTACACATGTCTGTTTACTTCTTTGCCTCCTGCACTGGATCACCTGCTCCAGGAGGGAAGAGCAAGTCTGTCTTGTCCAAATCCAGCTGGAATCCTCAGGGCTCAGAACAATGTCTGATGAGTTTTTTTTTTTTTTTTGGTACCAGGGATTGAACCCAGGGGCATCCTACCTCCAAGATATACCCCCAGCCCTATTTATTTATTTATTTATTTATTTGTTTATTTATTTATTTTGGTTTTGGGAAACAGGGTCTCTCTAGGTTGCTGAAAGTCAGTCTAAGTTGCTGAGGTTGTCCTTGAACCTATGATCCTGCTGCCTCAGCCTCCCAGGCTGTGAATATTTTGAGGTGAATAGAGATACTAAATATGTCTAGTTATCTCAGAAGATTTGGGTGTCCATCTCCTCCTCACAGACTCTTAAGGATCCCAGTCTTGTGCAGCTACTACCGCCAAGTGGCCCTTCCCATCTCACAAACAGAAAAGAAATAAAAAAAAAAAAAAAAGAATGTCTGTGGCACAGCTGGAGGCCCCAGGCTCATGGAAGATGCCTCCTCCTCCTCACCTCTCAGAGACTGAAAAATCTCTCGGGATCCCAGGTCTAGACTTGGGCGACATTGAGCTATGACCTATCAGCCACCGTTTCAGGCCCTGGGTGGTCAGGGATGTGTGGAACTCTTTGTGGAAAGATTAAGAGATGCTATAAAATTAGTAGAGCTGGGGAAAGCGGTGGTTCTTTAGAAAAGTTGGGAGCCTGGAGCAGATTCTTGAGTTTTCTCTTCTGCTTCCTGTCACCCCCAATCTGCCCTCATTACACTTAGCCACATAGGTAGTCATGGCCCAGTGCAAACCTACTAGAGAAGCCTAGTATGGGAGCTCCCAAGAGAACACGCTGCTGCTCTCAGCCTGGGGGCCCCTGCTCTGCAGTTTCTGTGTCTTCATTCTGCTGATTCTGTCATCTGACTTCTGACAATTCCTTAGGCTCTATATTAGGACAGGCTCCCTGGAAGCAGAGTCCACCCGAGATGGGGATTCATGTCCAAGTGATTTATGAAGGGAGTCTTCCAGGAGAAACCTATTAGAAAGTGAGAGAAATAGGCCAGGGTAGGGAAGCAACTAGGCACTGATGTGGCTTCAGATAAAGCTGAGCCTCTTTCTGGTCCCTCGGGGTGCTCTAGAGGGTCAACTCTCCCACAGTCTGTCCTACCTTAAGATGAGGGAGCAAGTCTTTTGAGCCCCAGAACTGGTCAGCCACTGACTCAGCTGCTCCAAGTGGGGACAGAGGGAATCAGGTCATAAATCGCAGACACCTCTGTGCCAGGCAGGTCTAATGGCCCCAAGACTCCCCTCTGGAGACGATTGCAGATGTGAGCTGTTAGTAATAGCACCCACAGCTGCTGGTAAAAAGAAATGCAGCGATCTGAGTGCAGATACAAACCCTGGCTTTTGTTGGCAATTCTTCATGACCTTCAACAGCTAAAAGTCCTGAATGAGTGTGCTATTTCCAGGAAGGTTCAGAGAACTCCTGGGCAGGCTAGCGACATCTTTTCCTTCGCACTCCACTCTAATTTCCCATGTTCTCTGTTATCGTAGAACTCTGTGAGTGTTAAAATCATGATCCATGACTCAACCACATTCTCTGTCAGATGCAAGATGGGAAAAACAAGCCAAGCTGCTGCCATTCCCACTCCCACCTAGAGCCACAAAGCAGGCATCTTGCCAGGTATTCACACTGCACAGACAGACAGGTCTGAGAGCAATAAAGTAGCTACTCTTATTGGGAGGGAGAAACTGGGCTATGCCTTACACAAGAATCTCAACTATGGAGAGAGTCTGTTGTACATCTTAGAGGACTGAGGGTAGAGACCACTGAGTACCTGTTTAGACCAGGCAACCAGCTTTTCATGGCTCCAGAGATAAATGGGATGAACTTGTGTGACCTTTCATGCACACTGTTGATATGCTAGGGTGGGAAATGGGTGGCACGGTCACCAGACAAACTTGGACTTAAATTCCAGCTTCACAGCTCTGCAACTGTGATAGCTTGGCCAAGTCATTCACTTTTTCTGAGGCTATAAAATAGAGAGTCCTGGTACTGCAAGGTTGTTATGAAAGTTAGGCAGTGCCTGGCATATAACAAGGACTCGAAAAATGAAAGTCATCATCCTGAAGTCATTTCCTTCTACATAAAGAAAACCAGAGGGAAGTGCATGTGGATAATTTTGGAGAGAGAAAAAAGAGACAGAAACAACCATGTGCAATAAGGTATTGTTGGTCTCAGTGTCTGAACACCTATTCTTTCATGAACTACAACAATTATTTGCTCTTTAGAGAGCCAGAACCTGAAGAACAGATAATTTGTTGGTTTTTTTCTCTATAGAAGTTAGGTAGTGAGTATCAATGATATTCCTTTCTCCCTCCACCCTCCCAAAGCTGAAGAAAGCTCACTAATAGAAATTCTAGGATGAGCCAGCCTCTGGGCTCCTTGCTGAGCATCTCGTTTCCTAGCCATCTAGCTCTTTCTTTTATCTGGAAAAGGCTAAATCAGCAAGGAATATTAATGGATAACATCAGCTCCCTATAGAGTGGAATCAGTCCTGCCTGCTCTGGATTTGGGGGGGATGGGCACAGGTCTCAGGTCCCTCTCTAACCCCCAAAGTGTCAGGACCATCCAGGGATGTCCAAAGCTGAAAGGAAGCCCACTAATGAAGATTCTAGGATCACCAGCCTACGAGGTCCTTGCTGATCATTTAACTTCCCAGCTACCTTGATCTTTCCAGAAAAATCTAAGCCAGGATGGAATATAATGAGTATTATCAGCCCTCCAAACAGTGGAATCAGTCCTGCTTGTTCTAGATTCTGGGAGATGGACATGAAGTCTTGGTTCCCCATCTAATCCCCCGGATGCCAGGACACCGAGTTGTCTCTCCGTTATGAGTCATCATAAAACTGGAAGATGTCCAGTCCATGTTTCTCTACAAATGACTGAGAGTCCTCCTCATTCTTCCTACAGCCAAATCCTACTTCATTAGCAACTTTCCTTCTGTGTCACGTGGAAACTGATACCTGAACCACATGTCACGCAAAATGTTCTCTGTTCACGAGCACTGCATACATTTTTGCCCACAGTCTGAACCCAAGAACTCTGTTTTCATGCCACTCCGTGTCCCACCCTTTCTGAGTTGAAGTCAAAGTTATTGGAGCTCAGACCTTTCAAAGGGATATGATGATAAGCGAGGATGATTGACCGGTCTCGAGTGACTGCAGCGGCTGGTTCTGGCTCAAATGTCTCAGCCCTTTCTCCACTCCCCCACCCCAAATATTTTAAGGTATGTCAACAGTGTTTAACTGATAGAGGAAAATAAATCGCACATGAAACCATCAAAGACCTTGAGCCAAGAATCAACCCAACATGTTAATAAATAGACCTTTTGGTCATACTACACATTGTGCTTTTTAAAGCATTTGGCCACAGCACACATTTTGTAATAATGTGATATTTTTTCTTCACTTGCCTTATTACATCTCTGTTCCAGCCTTCCCTCTCCTGTTTACAGTGTCTCTGGGAAGTTGAATAGCGAGGACCATATCACCCAGGATTCCTGGTTCACTGGCTTCCTGCTGAATTTTACAACATAGATCTTTAAGATCATTCCACTTCAGTAAATGTAGAGCTACTGGATTCTTTTCAATGGTTTCCTAATTAATTAGGAAATTAATTAATTCTTAAACTCTTTGCACTTTGCAATTCCTACTAAAGCAAGGGTTAGTGACCTTCAAAAAGAGAATGGCTCCTCCCCCTGTCTACTGGGGGCGGTGCATTCTAGGACTGGATTGTTGATTTGCATAATAATACATTCGTTCATTGTATTCTTAATTTATTAATCTCCTAGATCCCATAAAATTATATACTTTTTTGCTATGACAATACAGCATTGTACATATTATTCATTCTTGTATATATGATGTTTCTCACATTTAGGAGCATACTAAAATTTCTAGAAGTGGACACATTCTGGGGTCAAATTGCATGTACTTTTTAATATAAAAAAGAAAATTTCTGATTTTTCTTCATAAAGGACAGAACCATTTACACTCACGCACAATGCTTGAGAATTACTGATCCCATACTCTCCCAACAGGGTTTATTAATAAACTACATTGGAAAACAGTGTTTATTAATAAACTACATTGGAAAAGATGAGCACTGTTACCTCATAACTTTGATCTAGACTTCTCTCATGACAAATAAAAATGAGTATTTCCTCATTACTTAAATTTGATTTGTATTTCGTTTTCTTTTTTTCATTTTTTTTTTCGGTACCGGAGATTGAACCCAGGGGCATTCTAGCTCCGAGTTACACCCCCGGCCCTATTTTTTATCCTTTATTTTGAAACCGGGTCTCACAAAGTTGCGGAGGGCCTCACTAAGTAGCTGAGGCTGGCCGCGAACCTGGATTCTCCGGTCTCTGCCTCCCAAGTACTGGGATTACAAGCGTGCACCACCACACCTGTCTTCTTTTTTTCATTTTTGTCCATTAGGTTGTTCTTTTTCTATTCATCCGCACAGAAATTTGGTGATACGTTGCACACACACACACACACATACTCATAAACCTACACATGATATTAGGCTTATATTTGTGCGTTGACTTTGTAGTGTTTTGTGACACGTAACTTTTCTCCTGTAGTTTAGATGAATGCCACTTGCATGCATATCTGTAGGATGCAGTGCGTTATTGTGGCTCTACACACCCTTGCCCTCTGTCCCCTTCCTTCTACATTTTTCTTCACTCCTTCCACCAGCAATTGTTGAAGAATGGCTACACCTGACCGGCTTCCAAACTTCCTTCAAGTTTAACTTTTAGGTTTAAGTTTGCGCTACTAGGTCACATAATAAATCTTGTTTCAAATATGGTTGAAATGTGGAATGACACAATACCAAGAAAGGCCCAGGCCAAGATTTACAGGGAGCAATGTCTGAGAGCTTCAATATAAATTCGCTAGAAACTAATAAGGTAAAATCACTTGGGAACGAAACTCACAGGGGCAGTAATACGATACACGAAGTGCAAATCTTCAACATTTTTTTAACCTGTCTTTGTATAAACAGTTCTTTCTCTCACCCTTTCTCCCCGCCCCTCTCCTTTCAAACATGAACTGAAGAACAGGAAATAGCTAATTACTGACTTTTAGGCCTTTCTCTTCCATCCCCATGAGAAGTTTATATTGCATTCAAGAATACATGAATAACATGTATTTAACATGATGTTAAAATAACATCAAATGAACATCATGAAGGAATGTTATGATGTCAAACCCAAGTCAAAAGTCCTATTTGGCCGGGCGCACGCTTGTAATCCCAGTACTTGGGAGGCTGAAACTGGAGGATCCCAGTTCGCGGCCAGCCTCAGCTACTTAGTAAGACCCTCTGCAAATTAGCGAGACCCTGTTTCAAAATAAAGAATAAAATAAAATAGGGCTGGGGGTGTAGCTCTGAGATAGAATGCCCCTGGGTTCAATCCCCAGTACCGCAAAAAAAAGTCCTTTTTGACATAAGTGAGATGCACTTACATATGCAAGAGTCTAATCATATTAAAATTGGTATTCTAGATACAAACAAATCCAAGGAACCAGAAAAATTAAGAAAACCACCATAAATATGCTACCCTAGATTATTTGTTGGCTAGTTTATTTTTTTTTCCCAAGCTTGTAGAGTCTTTTCTGTTGCAGATACTTTTCTGGTTAAAGCTAGTGTGTGTGTGTGTGCGTGTGTGTGTGTGTGTGTGTGTGTGTATACCTATGGAAAAACTAAGACTGATAGTAATATATTTAGTGATGGCAGAGGGCAAGAAATGAAGATACCTCTGGAGTATGTTGCTATTTCTATGAAACTTTTTTATGAGTCGGGCATAGTGGCGCAAGCTTGTAATTCCAGTACTTAGGAGACTGAGGCAAGAGGATCGCAGGTTCAAGGCCAGCCTCAGCTACTTAGTGAGGCCCTCTGCAACTTAGTGAGACCCTGTTTCAAAATAAAGAATAAAAAAATAGGGCTGGGGGTATAGCTTGGAGGTAAAAAGCCCCTGGGTTCCATCCCCAGTACCTAAAAAAAAAAAATTATGGAAGTGAAGGTCTACTTGTTTGTTGGGTAGAACAAGGGTTGGCAAAGATTTTCCATAAAGGACCACATGACCATCCAGGCTCTGCTGCAACTACTCAACTCTGCCATTGCAGAATAAGAATAGTGGTAGATGATATGAAAATAAATAGGTATGGCTGTGTTCTAATATTTTTATAAGCCAGGCTGTAGGCTGTGTTTGATTCATGGGCCCTTGTTTGCTGAGTCCTGGTGTAGATAGATGATAAATCATTATTTAAGCAATGTTCACTTGCAATATACACGTTATAGTTAGATAGGAAATGTCCCCTAAAGAGCTCACTTATTAAGGTTTGGAGCTGATGTAATTGAGTCATGAGGGTTGTAATCCCAGCAGTGGATAAATCCATTTAAAGGATTTATCAGGGGTGTGGCCTAGGCCGGTAGGGTGTGGCTGGAGGGGGTGGATCCCTGGGGGTGCGGCCTTGGAGATTATATGTGGTTCTTCCTCCCCCTGCTCTCTCTCTCTGGCTCACTTGCTTCCCGTCTCCATGATGTGAGGAGCTTCCATGATGTGAGGAGCACAGCCCATGTGCTCTCCCTCTCTCCGCCTCCCACTGCCATGCCCTGAGATCCGCGGTCCCCGGCCTCACATGGACTGAACCCCAAACCGTAAGAAAATACATCTTCTTTCCTCTAGTTACGTGGTCAATCTTTTAGATCATACCTGCAAGAATACTGACCAGAACACACAGAAAATACTGCATATTTTCTGATTGCCTCTCCAGTAACACTTGCCATACATCCTTCTTCGTCCTGCGTTCTCTAGGGGAAGTTGACTTCAATGTCCATCACAGGACAACCTAATCCCCTGGCTGCTGTTTGAGTTTGACCTAACAGGAGGCATTGTTAGGAAACCCAGAAGACAGGAGGGGAAGGAGGACAAGGTTCTACCAGGGCTTCTTCCATGCTAGTTAGCACAGGTTGGGTATGTCCCTCTACCAAAAGGTCGTAGTTTGGGTCTGGGGTTGGGTATGTCCTCTACCAAAAGGTCATATTTTGGGTCTGGTGGTCTTCTCTTATAAACCTACAGCTGGGCTCTCAAGATCCTGCTTCCTGCTCCCTGCCTTGTTCTTCATGCTAGTCCCAGGATATTCCCAGCTGGTTTCCCTTAAACCCAAATGATTCCTATTCTCAATTACGTAAATGGTCCTTTTAGTGAATTGTCCTGAATTATTCCATTTGAATGTGCCACCTGTTTCCTGCCAGGAACTCTAGTAGAGTCAGTCTACTTTTCCTTGAATAACTTGAAAACTTTGCAATAGCAAGATGTTATTGTGTGCACCACACCATTGTCAGCGGATGTGAAAATGCACTACTTCATCTCATTTGACACCAAAATAAGGGACTTAGCCCTCGTTACCATGTTCTCCCACCTGTGTTTGCTCGTGATAACTCTCTTCCAAGTCTGCACATATCCAGGACCTGAAAACTATTAGTTGTCCGAAATACTGACAAGCGTTTGCTGCCTCCTACCTTACCTGCATCCTGCTATACATAATTCAAAAAAAGAAAAATGAAATAGGCAATGCTAAAACATTGCACTGGAAAGAAAACCCAGTGTTTGCTTGCTTGCTTGCTTGCTTGCTTGCTTGCTTTTTTTTTTTTTTTTTTTTTTTTTGGTACTGGGGATGGAACCCAAAGGCATTCTACCTCTGAGCTACATATACCCCCAGCCCTTTTTAATTTGGAAACAGGGTTTCACTAAGTTGCTAAGGCTGTCCTCAAACCTGCCATCCTCCTGTCTCAGCCTCCCAAGCACTGGGATTATGGCGTGCACCACCACCACACCTGGCCATTTTAGTTTCTTCAAAATAATTACTTTAATACCTAAAAAAAATTGACCAAACATTGCAAAATAAAATGATGAGTCTTCTGATTCACCGGTGTCCAAAGCATGTGCTCATTGGGAAATTCAGAGCTGCTCTGTGGCATAAAGATCAAATCCCTTTTAGTAGAATTAAGAATTCATGGTGACCTGGATTCTGCTTAGCTCTCCAGCCTCACCTGCCCCCATCCCACCGGGAGAGCTGTGGTCATAGAGACCTTCAATGAGCATTAGAGTTTATGAATGGTGGCGCCAGCATTGTGGGATGTAGCGAGCATGGTGGAACGTTGAGTACTTCCCTTCTTAACTCTATTGTATCCACCCCAGCCCTCGCCCCTGCACGTACACACACACACACACACACCATGCAAGTTCACTGCACACTTTCACATGATATGGAATGTTCCCCCTCCCTGTGTCCCATACGCACCCTCTTCACCAGGCTAACTCCTGGTATTCTTTGAGGTCTAGCCGAACATCTCTCCTGAAAGCCCGACCCTTTCCTCCGCACCTCTGTAGGCCTCTGGTTGCCCAGCCTACGCTGGTCTACAATCACCTTTGGATATTCCTCTTCACCACTAGACTAGAAGGATTTTTCAGGGCAGAAATCATTTCTTTTTCATCTCCTGTCTTGCTGGCTTGAGAAACTCAGTTATTTCAAGTTCTTTTCCCAACACGGCCTTTCCGAAAGTTACCATGCAAGCGAGGAAAGTCATTCCTCAAAACTACATGAAGCTGTCAAAAAGCTCTTAGCAGGCTTCCATTTTCCACCGTCAGCACAGACGCCTCACATCCAGTCCCCAGGTTTCCCGAAGGCCGTCTCTAACAGAAAATATCTTCATGGGTCTGTTCAGGGCTAGGTTCAGCTCCCAGCTCAAGACTTTCTTTGTCCTCAAGACTTTCTCTGTCCTCATCAAAATAGCTTCTTTATTTATATTCTTTGTAGCAAATCTTTCAACCTGGCTTTCTGGCAGTTGGTGTGTGTGTGTGTGTGTGTGTGTGTGTGTGAGTGTTACTTGGGATTAAACCCAGGTGCATTCTACCTCTGAGCTACACCACCAGTCCTATTTTATTTTATATCGAAACAGGGTCTTGCTAAGTTACCATGCACTGGTCTTGAACCTGCAATCCTCTTGTCTCAGCCTCCCAGTTACTGGGATTATAGGTGTGCAACACCACGCCCAGCTCTGACAGTTGACTTGATGAACTAGTCTATTATTTCCAAGCAGGTATGGTAAATCATTTAAGGTACTATGTAGACAAATTATTTTAATATTAAAATTAAAATTAAAATTGTAATTAATTATATTAATTTTATAATGCACATAACTATTTGCATATCACATCAGAAACTTCATAGTTATTATTGCTTAGGAGGGAACTAAAATTAGAAAAAAGTGAGTTGTTTAATTAAAAATGTTAAGGAAGAATATAGGTAACACACAAAGGTGGCTCAAATCAGAGAGGAGAATCCTTGAATATGATGGCCAGCTGAATGTGTCAATTTGTCAAGGCTGCTGTACCCAATCATTCAATCAAGCACAGATCTAAGTTTTGTGTGAAGGTATTTTGTAGATAATGATTAGCATCTACAATCTGTTGATTTTAAGTAAAGGATCACTCTAATTTGTTTAGGCCTGATTCAGTCAATTGAAAGGTCTTAATAGCAAAAGTGAGGTTTCCCTGACCAGGAAGAATTTCTCCCTGTGGACTACAGCATCAGCTTCTGTCAAAGAGTTCCCAGCCTGCCCTTCCGGATGGCCTACCCCACCGATTACAGACTGGCCATTCAGCCTTCCCATCCACACAAGTTGATTTCTTGAATAGACAGAGAGATGATGATAGATAGATGAGAGATGATGATGATGATGATGATAGATAGATAGATAGATGATACATAGATAGATGATACATAGATAGATAGATAGATAGATAGATCCATATTCTACTGGCTCTGCTGCTCTGGTGCAGCCTTGAATGATACATCAAATGACTGAAGTTTCGCTTGAGGTTCTTACGGCCTGGGGTAACTGCGTATTAACTTTAATCTTCTGGAACCAATTCTAAAAATCAGAGCTTTGCCTTTATTGTTCGATGTTACTCTTGCAAAAAGAGTTGAGATATTAGAATTCACACCTAAGATGCTCTTGTTCCTTCCTTTCTTTTACCTCCACTGTTTGCATTGGCTGGTGGATGTGCGGTCTCTGCCAGCTGTGTCAGCTGGGATGACTACAGTCATTTCTTTCAACTGAAGTGCGTAACCTGACTCAGTAAAATGGTGCTAGTACGCGACACCCATATGTGCTGCCAAAATAGAGGTGCTGCGTAGAATCCTGAGATTCCAGACTAGCCAAGCTCTGTAAATCCCCTTCATCAGAATTACCTGGAATTTTATTTTAAATGGAGTTTCCTAGACCACCCATCTCAGTTCTACTATATCAGATACTTAACTTTGAAAATCAGTGTGTCAGGAATTCCCTAGAGGAACTGCAGAAAGGTTCTAGATTTATGTATGTATGTATGTATGCATGTGTGTATATATATATATATATATATATATACATATATATATATACATATATATTGATAGATAGATATGTATGTATATATATTAATTTGGGGAGACTATAACATATTGTATTTGAGAAATTTCTTTTATAGTTATAAGGACTCCGATGTTTAGAATCCGTTGAACTAGTCTGTGGTAGATTGAATCATTGACCCCAATTCTTTATTCCTCCTTCTCTCACACCTGTGCCAGGGCCTTTTTGTGAATGGAGTATATTTCCTCACTCCTTGACTTAAGGGACAGTCATATGACTCGATTTTTGGCAATAGCAGGTGAATACAATTGACCTGGAGATCCTTTATGTAATGCAAACCCACCCAGCCACAGTGGCTTGACGCTGAGCCAACCAACACACAGTCCTATGACACAAATGATGGTTGCTTTAAGTTCCTGAGTTTAGGTGGGTGGTTTATTATATAGTAGTATTACTGTGGCAATAGCTAAATGATACACAAACTAATTCTAGAATTTTTTTTTTTTGCGGTACCGGGGATTGAACCCAGGGGTGTTCTACCTCCAAGCTACACCCCCGGCCCTATTTTTTATATTTAATTTGAAACCGGGTCTCATGAAGTTGCGGAGGGCCTCACTAAGTAGCCGAGGCTGGCCGCGAACCCGGATCCTCTGGTCTCCGCCTCCCAAGTACTGGGATTACAAGCGTGCGCCACCATGCCTGGCTAATTCTAGAATTTTATAGATGAATAAACCAAGGAACCAAGAAACAAAGTGACTTTCCTAAGGATCCCCAAGCTGAAGAATTGACTCAGAATGATAGGACTCACTCATGGTGGGCCAGAAAAACAAAGAGGCTTTCAATATTCTTTCTTCCAACCACACAAAGTAGGCCAGCACCTTCAGATGAATATGCCTTTGGAGTAGAATATTGTTCCTGTCCAGAAGGCTTCACCATATCCTGTTTGGCCAAGAAATCCATAGAAATACAGTGCGACCCCCTTGCACTCTGCAAAGCGGGTACCTGATGCCCTTCCATCCCCCACTGACATCTCAGTTACTTTCAAACAAACACACACTAACTGTTGGGGTGAAAACAAATGCCCCTAATTCCTGCTGTCCTGAGAATGCACTTTGTTATGCCAACCATCAAGACTTAGACATCCAAATGCCTCTCTTTGATACTCTAACATAGCACCTTACCTATTGGACAGTCATCCTTGGTAGTTAATTGGACAAGAGCAGATGAGAGTAAAACATTTCATTATAGTAGAGTCCAATCAGCAGTCAGATTCAGAGTTACTTTCTAAGACTTGAGAGTGACCAAGCTGGCCTATGGATATCATGCTGTGGAAGATACTACAGAAGTAATCTGCATACTCATAATGTAAAGGACATATTTTGATGCCTGTCCGTGTTACACAGCTTAGTCCTTTAGATTACCACAGTGTTTCTTAGAGACCCTATTCTGCCAAGTGTCTTGAATTCCAGCCCAAACATTCTTCGTATTCAGAGCCACATGGTGTATCCAGTGTGGAAGGGAGATTAGCACTATGGCTAGCTTTGTCGCACAAGGCTCAGACTTCACTATGTTAAAAAAAAATAGAAAATAGAAGATAAACATGATTGCAGGCACATTCCATGCCTCATCTCTATGACTCCATTCCTGTTATCCATCAAGTCGGTTTTAAAATAGTCCACATTTCTCATTCCTGCAAAATCAACAGGACTGGAAAGTTGGCAGGTACACTTGTTTAAACAAAGCTCCCAAGCTTTCTGCTGGCAGGTGTTTCCAGAGTTCTTGGAGCACAATTCTTTGGATAGGATATTTGCCAATACACATAGCAACCAGGGGGAAAAGAACGTGTTTTCCTTTGACACAGCGGAGACACTAAAATGCCTTCCATGCAAAGCTGCATATTCAGTTCAGGGGCTTATTTTGGCTCTAAGTCAAGAAATCGACAATAATAAAATGCAAAAAAAATAAAAATAAAAACCTCTCTGTCCAAAACTGTGATGGGATTAGACTGGCATAGGTTTGCTTATCAAATTGGTAGCACGTCCTCCCAGCCATCTCGGTACAGTTTGACCCAAATGAGTTTGGTTTTCCCTTCTTTGTCAATTCCCTGGTCTCCTGAGCATCCCCTTCTCAAGCTAATTCTGCTTGAAATTGGGCCTGGAGATGGTGGAAACTTAATATGATGAAGGCAGGGCAGGTAAGACTTTATTCTTTCTCCATCAGCCTGAAGGCATTGATTTTAGTTCTCCTTAAGTCCAGGTTTCCCAAATTGAAACCTGAGACTGTTTTAAAAGCACATGATTAGCTTTATAATCTGTTCCTTGGCGGTCGGGCTGATTCATACTCACTGCTATCAGATTCATTCTCTTAACTATTCAATTAAACTTGGCATTGGAGCCGGAACCCTACAAAAGAGAAGCAATCCCTTCTCACCTTTCACCCTGAACTAAATGAAAATAAACAGAAGATTAAAAAAAAAAAGCCAAGACCAAAGTCTGAGAAGAGGAAATATAGGCATGGTAGGGAAATATTTGGGGGCAAGTTTTTAAATCTCAAAAGAAGTCAAAAGAATTTCCGGTTTAGAACGTTCTTAATGGTCATTAGATTTTAGCCCCATGAAAATGAAGAGTTTCAAGCTCTGCCTACAAAGGTTTAGAACATTAGGCATTATTAAAAGTGCTTTTAATTCGTTTCTTCTACAGTTATGTGCTAATGGGTAATGGGTAATGGATTGAAGCTCACTCACTCGCTCTGTAATATTGGCCTCATCTCGGGGTCCCCTTTATGACTCTGTCTCTTATATCTTTTTTTTATAAATCTCCCTCATATTGTCTTGTCATTTAGTATCTTTGGAAGCTTCCTTATATAATTCCAAATAACCCTTTATGGGTATTCTGAGATCAGAATGGATGCTTTCAGTGAAGAAAAGCTGAGATCTGTCTCATAAAATCCAATCACTGGCCATGGGATATACTAATTTCTTTCTTCAGTCTAAGTGTAACTTCAAAAAGAAACCACACTGGTTAGACTCTGAGTTTTTCATTTTAGGAAAGTATCTGAGAGAGTAAATGTGGTTAAAAATATAGATTTTGATCAGATTGATCTGAGTTCAAATAACTTCTTTGCCACCTACATATAAGGTGTCCAAAAACTGAGACTTTCAAGCCAGGTGAGGTGGCACACACCTGTTATCCCAGTATTTAGAAAGCTGAGGCAGAGGGATTGCATGTTCAAGGCCAGCTTCAGTAATTTAGTGAGATCCTTAGCAACTTAGAGAGACCCTGTTTCAAAATAAAACTTAAAAAGGGCTCAGAGGTAGAATACCCCTGGGTTCATTCCCCAGTACCAAAAAAAAAAAAGTTGAGATTTTCAATTTAATAATGGTTAAAACTGGCTTTTCTACTTCCTAACTATGAGACTTAGACTGATCTGTTAAAATCTCTGTGCTTTAAGCCGGGTGTGGTGGCGCACGCTTGTAATCCCAGTACTTGGGAGGCAGAGACCGGAGGATCTGGGTTCGCGGCCAGCCTCAGCTACTTAGTGAGGCCCTCTGCAATTTAGTGAGACCCTGTTTCAAAATAAAGAATAAAAAATAGGGCTGGGGGTGTAGCTCGGAGGTACAATGCCCCTGGGTTCAATCCCCAGTACCGCAAAAAAAAAAAACAACAAAAAAACAAAATCTCTGTGCTTTGATACCTTAATGGTAAAAGAGGTGACATGAGTAGATACTGTTGGAAGAAATAAATAAGGTGTTATCATAAAAGCAACATGATGAAAACTGCCAACATATTGAAGAAAAGCGTATTTGGCTAAAACCTTGACATCACCATACTTTTTGTTTCAACTTTCATGTGTCTTAGTTCATGAATAATACGTATCTGTTGTAGGAAAAGTAAAAAAAAAAATAGATAAGCAAAAATAATGATAATTATTCAATCTTGTGTGGAATCATCTGCCAGAAATAATTACTGTGGAGAATTTAATTAAACCCTTTCAGACTTCATCATGAACCATCAAGGTGACATGAGATTGCTTCTCAGGTGTTTATTTCCACCCTGAAGAGCATGTCTGCTCTCTTTCATGACAGTGAGCAAAGAGGTTATGAGAAATTGATTTCTGGGCGATAAATCAGGAGACAGGATCTTGAGAGGAATTGGGAGGAAGTGAACTTTTTGTTTGTTTGTTTTCACAAATGAAGCAACCTTGTGAATTCCAGGCAGGATATTGTTTTCTGCCAGATCATTTTTGGAAGAAGCAATACTGCTAAGCCAGAGTTTCTCCTGGAAATATAACAGCCCCTGGAGGAATTTTTCTGGGTGAGTTTCAGTAAATATGATGAATCAATACTGTTTTTATTGTTAACTCTCCCAATGACTGAATTGGAAAGGACTGATAAAGCAATAATTTTTATAAGATCCCTCCCTCCCTTTTTCCTTCATTAGCAAAGAATTTGTAAGACCCTTTTTCCTGTTTCTAAATTTTCTATCATTACCCAAAAGACAGGAACAATTATCTTCAAAAAGTTTCTCCTAAGCCGGGCGTGGTGGCGCACACTTATAATGCCAGTACTTGGGAGGCTGGGACAGGAGGATCACAGGTTCGTGGCCACCCTCAGCTACTTAGTGAGGCCTTCTGCAACTTAGTGAGACCCTGTTTCAAAATAAAAAATAAAAAATAGGTCTGGGGGTGAAGCTCTGACCCCTGGGTTCAATCCCCAGTACTGCAAAAAAACCCAAACAAAAAGTTTCTCCTAAAATGTAATTGTTAGCAATGTTTTAATATAACATCTAACACATTGCTTTATTACATTTGGGATATTAATAGCATGGCTCGAATTTGAGTGCTCCAATTATGCATAAGTCTCCTAGACCCATTTTAAAGATGAAAAAACTGAGAGAGATTAAGTAAATTGCCCAAGATCGCACAGTCAAAGTGGGTGAACTGGCGCTTAAACGTAGACAAGTCGACCATAGTCCACAAGCCATGCTTTATTCACTGTAACATGTTAAACCTTGTTGCGTGTATACACACATAAGCCCATAACCCTCTCATACCATTCACACACACACCCAATCAGAGCAAAGGCTGGTGTGTGTGATTATGGAAATGTCTGCATGTAGCGTCTGCTTTGCATGGGGTTCACTTGGAATGGGACACTAGTAATTCCATCGGGTACTTAACAATTTTAATGTATTAATAAAATCCACTGGCAGTCAAGAACCTTTACATACACAGGGATATTATACTTACATAACCCAGAAGAAGAAAAAACACACCTATGAGTTCTAACCAGGCTCTGAGATGATTCCTGGAGCAGTGTCGTCTTGATATGTTGAAGGAGGTGATCACAAGCAAGACCTACAGCAATTTGATAACACAATGTCTAGCCAGAGAGGGAGGGCGAATAAAGGCGAAGTTAAAGGAATATACCAAATTGTTTGCAATGACCAGAAGTCAACTCTTTCTCTCTTCTTTCTACTTCAAAGATTATTTAATCCCCCCAAATGTAATTAATGTCAAAAAGGAACTTCTAGAACCACGTGAAGTTTATTTCCTCTTGCCTTTATGTCCTCTCAAAATTGAATGTCCATTAGCTTGGGATGGGGGATAGCATTATTAATAAACAGAGATGAAGGCCGGGAGGAAGAACTAATGTATATTAAGCATCCTCTAAGGACGAGGCACTAGGTGAGGTGTTTCAAATGCCCTCTCTGCCCAACAGCCCTGTGAAGGTGACTGTATCCTCATCATCCAGTTTAAAGAAACTGAGGGCCAGGCGTGGTGGCGCACGCTTGTAATCCCAGTACTTTGGGAGGCGGAGACCGGAGGATCCGGGTTCGCGGCCAGCCTCAGCTCTCTCTCTCCCTGTCTCTCTCTCTCTACCTAGTGAGGCCCTCCGCAACTTCGTGAGACCCGGTTTCAAAATAAAGTATAAAAAAATAGGGCCGGGGGTGTAGCGCGGAGGTAGAATGCCCCTGGGTTCAATCCCTGGTACCGAAAAAAAAAAAAAAAAGAAACTGAGCTCACATAAGCTAAACTGGCCTACGTTAGCTCATCTATTAAGTATCAGATATGAGCCCCACACCCAAGCCATTCTACTGCATCAGCAGAAGAAGCAGGTTCTGAACTTCACTTCCCCAATTTCACAGTCATGCTGAGGTTTATTTTTAACTCTGTTCAGTTTACTAACAGCTGAGGTGTGAATATGTATCACATCCTTTGAGTAAGAATAATCATTTATTTTTTAATACTTTTATTGCTGCATTATAGTCTCACATCATAATGCAGTTCATAGTGATAGTGACATACATGCACACAGCACTTGGCGGGCTTTCCCCCAGCTCCCTCCCCACTCCCCCCTTCCCCATACAGGGTATTGAGGTTGACATTGGTATTCTCATATATGTACATAATGTTGATGGAAGGGATTTCTTCATTGATTCTCCTCCCTCCTTCCCCTAGCTCCACTGGAGTTTCTCCTCCATTATCTGAAGTCCCTCTGGTATCCCAGTTACTCCCTAGCTTCTGCATATGAGAGAAAACATATGACCCTTCATTTTCTGTGATTAGCTAATCTCACTTAACATAATGTTCTCCAGGTCCATCTGTTTTCCTGCAAATGACATTATTTTGTTCTTCTTTATTGCTGATTAGAATTCCATTGTGTGTAGTATAATTTTGAATTCCAGATAAATCTCCAAAACATTTTCTGGGCCACTCCTTGGACTAAAAAGAGGTTCACATGATAATAAAAAAGTCACATTTCTCTGCTTCTATGAGACATAGGCCTTTCTTTACTCTTTTTCTGTAGTTTTGCACATGTCAGGAGACACTGTGACCAGCACTCTGTGAGTTGTTCTCTCATGACACTGGGTGCCCTGCGTTTTCCTTCTCCTTCACTCCATCTCACGGCAATGGGTCTTTGACTCTCTATAATATCCAGAGAGGCTGCCTTGTCCCCAGTGCCCACCAAACGGGCCACCATTGCTCCAGCTCCTGAAGCTACCAAGTCATCATCTCCAACACCATCAGTGCTGTCTCTGCTTTCTGCCCAAGTTGCCAGTAGTAATAATGCTGCTGATACAGCAAGATCCCAAAGCCCAGTGAAGCATCGAGGAAGGAAAAAATGAAAACTAAAACTCTTTGCTCTTTCTTATTTCACGTCCTGGGGCCTGATCCAGAGAACCATCAGAATGATGGGCCCTAGGTCTATTGGAAACCCCCAGCCCTCTTCTTCACCAACCCGCTGCTCTTAAACTAAGTTTTCTGCAGCTGTTTAGTCTTTGCTTAAGATGTGGCTCCTCTTAAGAGAATTCTCATTCCTTCTTGGAAAGACTGGCTCCATATATAAGAGAATCTAAGGGTAATTTCATGTTTGGTGTTCAGTGGGATCTTCGCCGCATTCATATGTATGTGGAATATGAAGTCTAAGAAATGTACAGGTTTGTTCAATGTTCACAAGCTTCTTGGTGACAGAGAGAGAATAAGTGTTTGGGATCCTGATTCCTAATTGAAAAAAATTGTCTTTTGTTTATTCATGTATTTTTTCAACAAATACGCGTTGCAAGTTCATTCTGTGCCAGCCACTATAGGAGG
Source organism: Glis glis (assembly GCA_004027185.1). Taxonomy (NCBI): domain Eukaryota; kingdom Metazoa; phylum Chordata; class Mammalia; order Rodentia; family Gliridae; genus Glis; species Glis glis. Next base: position 29,216 of record PVJS01020987.1, read on the forward strand.
TAATATGTTTGATACATGTTGGTCCTTTAGAGCTTATGATGTAATGGTGTGGTAAATCCATTGTAGGGTGAAACCCAAAATCCAGTGGGAGTTCATAAAAGGGACTTCTAATCTAGGAAGGGCTTCTGAAATGAGATGATCTCTAAGTTGTAGGGCAAGAAGAAATTAGCCAAGTTAAAGAAGAAGGCTGGATTTAGGGTAGTGTACTGTGGGGGATGGAGAGACTAGGCATTTCAGATCAGATTAATCAATAATAAAGTAACTGAGCCAGGCATGGTGGTTCATGCCTCTAATCCCAGTACTTAGGAGGCTGAGACAGGAGGATCGCAGGTTCGAGGCCAGCCTCAGCAACTTAGTGAGGCCCTCAGCAACTTAGAGAGATCCTGTTTCAAAATAAAAAAATAATACAGGGCTGGAGTTATAACTCAGAGGCAGAATGCCCCTGGGTTCAATCCCCAGTACCACAAAAAATAAAATAAAATAAATAAGCCGGACATGGTGGTGCACGCTTGTAATCCCAGTACTTGGGAGGCTGAGACAGGAGAATCGCAGGTTCACAGCCAGCCTCAGCTACTTAGTGAGGCCCTCTGCAACTTAGTGAGACCCTGTTTCAAAATAAAAGAATAAAGTCAGGCTGGGGGTGTAGCTTGGAGGTAGAATGCCCCAGGGTTCCATCCCCAGTACCACAAAAAAAAGAAATAATAAAATAAATAAGATTAAGGTAATTAAGCTCCAAAATTTTTTGCCAATAAGTTTATATTTTTCCTGGACAAGCATCTGAGTGT
>PVJS01020988.1:0-31994 GCA_004027185.1 Glis glis
GCAGAACCCCCTCTGTTTGCAGAGCCCCCTCTGTTTGCAGAGCCCCCCTCTGTTTCCAGAGCCCCCCTCTGTTTGCAGAGCCTGCCTGTTTGCAGAGCCTGCCAGTGACTGCAGGGTGAAGGTTATTTGCAGCCTGGGACTGTTGGCTACTTCTGCCCCACTGACTCAAAGTGAATGTCTTCACTCACACATAGGGCTCCCCTGGTCCCCAGCTTCTACTGCTGGGCTCCTTTTTCCCCCTCCCCTGGCTGCTCTGCCTGCCCCAGGGTCTTTAACTCTGACCCCTTGACCACCCTGTCGAAGGTGTCCCCCAACCCCATCCTCCTGTGTCATGTTGTGCTCAGAAATCTCCTCTGAGCATAAGTCCTGAGTTAGCCTGGGACCTGGTAGTTTCTGGGGGGCTCCAGAGGGACCCCTGTGCTCTCAGTGGGACCTGGTGGCAGCTGGTTTGGGGGCAAGGGGCTTGCTTTTATGGTTCTGGGCAAATGGAAGGCTTTACTAAGTCCCGGTGTCCTTTTTATTCTGACGTGCTCTTGTTGGTTTTGTTTTGGATGCCTGCGGGGTGGATGATGGGAAGCAAGCTGTGGTTCCTTAGTGGTTTTTAACGTTAATAGCCTTGGTAATGTAGCTAAAGCCTGCTCAACTTCTGTTGCTGCTGGTACCCATTGCGTCAGGCGAAAACCTCACCTGGTCATCTGGTCATCTCTGGAATAGTCCAGGCTTGATGCTCCCAGGCCATGGGGCACTTGAGGACCCCTGAAGGATAAGGGGTAGCACTTCCTGGGGCTCGAGTCAAAAGTGACTGCTTGCCAGGCCGGTTGGCAAGCCTATAATCCCAGGACTTTGGAGGCTGAGACAGGAGGATGACAGGTTTGAGGACAGCCTCGGCAATGTAGCGAGACTTTCAGCAGCGTAGCGAGACCCTGCTTTAAAACAAAAAATAAAAAAGAGCTGGGAGTATAGTTCAAACGTAGAACACCTCTGGGTTCAATACCCAGTATCCCCCCACACACACGACTGCTTTTATTCAGCGATTGCCAGGCTCTGCCTCCTGACAGGATGGTCTTTCCTCAGTTTCCCCTTAGTGCCCACGGGCTCATTCTGTCATACAGAAGCGTGAGACTGCTGGGTAATGATGCTACTGATGACAACAGCAGGCGACAGCATTTTCGGGATCATGAGCAGGCCAGGGGACCCCCTTCAGAGACTCTCGCCAACCGTCCACAGGCACACCTCCGCGCTGCCGACTCCAAATCCCATGCCCTCCTCTGCGCCTCTGTGCCAGAGGTTCTCAGCTGAGGTTCCAGAGAGAGTGTCAGCATCCCAAGGGGTTTCGGGAACACCCTGTAGCTGTTAGCAAGACCCTGCTTTGGGGAAGCATGCACTATTTCTCCAGAGATGGCTCCGCTGCTGTCCTGCCTCCTGCAGTGGCCCGGGAGCCAGCACCCCTCTGACACCCACTCACTTGCTCATTCACTCAGCAAATAAATTTAGTCGGTGAGCAGCACTAGGTGTCAGGCACTGTGTTAGGCACCGGAGAAACAGACGAGCAGCGTCCACATGGTCCCCGTCCTCCTGGAGCTTCCCTTCAAACTGAGCAGGAGGCAGGCCAGTGAGCCACGACGAGGAGAAGGAAACGGAGCTGCGAGGCTGTGAGCAGTGATTCGAGGAAGCACACCAGGCCGCCGCGGCACCATCCTCCTGCAGGGCTCTGTCGCCTCCAAACACTGACAAGTCGGGACGCTCTTCAATGCGGGGTTTGCTCGCTCCGTTCTTTAACAAATGCCTTCCTGCGACTGCATCTCCAGCCTTAAAGCCCTGCTCTCCCTCTGCCTTAAAGAAAGGTTCCATCCCTTTCAGCCCTTACCATTTCTTCCCAGCCTCATATTCGAAGAAGAAAGGCCTGTGGGCGAAAACCAACCAGACCCCCTCCCGCCACCTCTGCCCCTCAGCCCAGTGCCCCGTCTTCCCTCCCACTGGTCCATGCTTTAGAAAGCTCCAGAAACCTGGCTCATTTCCCCCTTCACAGCTGAGCATGTAACCAAAATTGGCTGTTGTAACAGCAAACTAAAGGATGGTCTGATACCCAGATCCATCTTCCTGTGAAATAACTCACTGTTCAGGTTTGGATGAGGGCGGTGGCATTAAGACAGGAACCGGCCAAGGAGGAGGCGCAGCCCTGGGCGGCACTGGGGACAGTGGGCCAGGAGCAGGGGGAGCCGGAGGGCTGATCTCAACCCCGCGCAGGGAGCCCTGGGCTGGCCTTTGGTGAGGGGGGCAGACCAAGACAATACCCTTTCCTTGAGAGGAGAGGAGGTTGGCACAGGCGCCATCTTTGCAATAAAAAAACAATAGGCAGAGCCAGCGACCAGCCCCAGGGCTCCAGAGGAGCCACTCTGTTCTCAGAACGTGCTGCTCTGGGCAGACGCTGGGCACAGGACAGGCCCCCAGCCGTCCCCGGGGCAGGCTTCAGTCTCAGAGGTGGCCTTGGGTCTCTAGACATCACTCTCCAGAAAACAACCAAGTGGCCTTGGTGTGCACACCGGAGCAGAGGAGGGACCGTGACCCACTCCCCGGGGCACCCACAAGTACAGTAAGAAGAGACCTCCTTTGGAGACCCTGGGGCATGTTGGGGGCAGAGCGGGTCAGGATGGGCTCTAGGACAAGAAGCCGGGGTGTTTGAGCCACCTTCCCCCCAACACGACTCCGCCATCATCCAAGGGTTCATCCACCGGACACACACAGGTGGTCTTCTACCTGTCCTGCTGGTCTCCAGGGCATGTCGTGAGAGCAGCTGGGAAGCAGTGGTTCTGATCTCTCTGTCCTGTGGTAGCAGCCCCGAGGGAGGTGTAATCATGGCCTCTTTTATAGGTGAGGAAGCGAAGGCCTGCAGAGGCCCAGCGACTTTTCCAGGGACACGCAGTTGGTGGGAGTTGGAGCCAGGACTCTAGCCAGAGTGGCCTACTTTCAGAGCCCAGGCTCCTGGCCACCCTCTGCGTCCAGGCCAGGAAACTGGGCCTGGAGAAGCAGGAGCCTTCTAGCAGGCAGCTCCCTTCCCAGAGGACTCACGCCTCCCCGGTGTCTGCTTTGAATGAGGATAAGAGCAAGAGAAGGCCGAAGGAACAGAACTGTGATGGGCAAACCAGGCTTCTCACCGCCAGCACCAGTCCCTGGCCAGCCTGGAAAGGGCAAGAGAAGGCCGAGGGAACAGAGATTTGCTGGGCAAACCCAGCTTCTCACGGCCAGCACCAGCCCCTGGCCAGCCTGGAAAGCATCCCGGGGCATCTGTGATGTTCTTCGCACTCTCCGAGTGGTGATGGAGTTGGCAGGCTGAGTCAGAAACATCTGGTGTCAAATCCTGCACTTGCTACTTTATCAGCTCCAGGACTGTGGACTAATGATTCTTTTTCTTTTTTTCCCCTGTGGTACTAAGGATTGAACCCAGGGCCATTCTACCTCTAGGCTATACCCCCAGCCCTATTTTATGTTTAATTTGAAACTGGGTCTTGCTAAGTTGCTGAGGCTAGACTTGAACTTGTCATCCTCCCATCTCAGGTTCCCAAGTACCGAGACGACAGGAGTGCACCACGATGCCCGACTGAATGATTTGTTCTTAGTGGAACTTAGTCTTTTCGTCTGTAAAGTGAGCAGACTGACTCCTACCACAGGCTCACTCTACCTCTCGCTTTCCCTCTGCTGTGTCACGCCCGTCCTCCCCTTCAGGTGCCATGTCTGTCGTCTGTCAATCTCCGCTCAGAAACCGGCTGTCAGTGGGCGTGGCAGAAGGGCAGACCCTGCCAAGGAGATCAAGAAATAGGGAAATGGCGGTGCTTTCCTCCCCTGGGAAGCAACTTGGCTTCCTATATCTGAAAGACACGAGATAATAGTTGCTAAAATAAGACGGAAGCTTCTTACTATTGTGAAAAACTTTCAGAGATGAGCCAACCACACAGAGGGCGAATCCTCAGTGTCAAGAACCTGGGCTCCTTCTTGTCCCGCGTTTCCCCTTAACTCAGCGTGTGACTTCCACTTCACAGTCCAAAATGGCTGCTAGAGCCATTCTCTGCAGCCACATTCCAGCTAACAAATGAGAGAAAGAGAGTAAGAAAACTGTTCCTTTCCCCTTGTAGGAAGGCGTCACGGAAGTCCCCCACAACACTTCCACTGAGATCTCAGTTCTTAGAGCTCAGAACCTAGGCATACGGACGTACCTACCACAAGGGAGGCTGGGTAATATAATATTATATGTCAACTGGGTTTCAAGCCCTGTGCTCCGCGAAGGGCACTGCTGCCGCCACAAAGAGGGAGAGTGGTTGTTGGGTAGATACTCGGCAGTCTCTCTTGATTATGTAGTCTGAGCTCCAGAATAAGGCCCATCACCGAAGCTGGGGACCCCGCACAGCAGTCAGGGCTGGGAGACTTATCCAGGTTCTAGACGTATCTAAGCTGGTGATGCTAAAGACCGTCAGAGGCTCCAAGCAAGCTCTCTGGACAGGGTGGCTGTTCCAACCTCCTACCCCAGGCCCTTCCAGCTTCCTGGATGTGGGCAGGAGCTACCCCACCCTGCAGAGGGGCTCAATTTCCCAGCTGTGGGGTTGGGAGCCAGCAAGCTCATTACCCCAGGCTGTGCCTGGGAGAAAAGGAAGCCAGGCAAATGGGCAATGTCAGAGGCTTGGACCCATGACAGACAATCCCGGACTCCTGTCAGGGCAGGGGCTGGTCCCCATGGCGGCAGGCAGAGCTGGGGAGTCTTGCGGAGGGGGAGGGGAGCATCCCGGAAGTTGGCTACCAGCAAGGCTTCGTGCAATGGAAATGGGATTCTAAACAGGAGAATAAAGCTTCGGAGGCAAAACAAAGCTATTCCACTGAATAAATGTTCTGCATTAAAGCAGCCAGAATAGCGATGAATTAAACATCAGGTCTGAATGAAGGGAAAAGGCGGTGATTTATAATTGCTTCAAGCAGGAGGCAGCCTGGGAGAGAAGCTGAGGCTCCATCAGGGACCCGGTCTCCCCACAGAGCTGCAGGGGTGTGGAGAGAAGATGGGGGCTGCCTTCAGAGTGGGGAAACTGGGATGGAGTCTTCTAGGAAAGGGGGCTCCCTGGCGAGATGAAAGGAACGTGTTCAGGAAGGCAGGAGGCTGGGTGCTAGTCTCAGCGCAGTGTGACCTTGGCTAAGTCACGCGGCATCTCTGGGCTCCTTTTCCCTTTGTCTGGTGGGCTAATGGCATGGGGAGGATAGAGGGAGGTAAAGGGCCATAAAGGGTTTTGCAAATGCAGCCTGCCCTGTTACTTCCTGCATCCCTGCCAGAGCAGCCATGACACCCGCGTGGCGGTCTCTGGGCTCCTCTAAGGCACTCCATCTTGGAGGAGGAGAAGGCAGCGGGGGAGAACAGCGAGATGCATTGGCAAGCTCCACTTGGTCGGAACAGCTCCCTGCCAGACGGCGCAGTTTCTTGCAGGCTGTGATGTAGCGGTTAAGATCCGGGGGACCTGGGTTGGAGTCCCCATTTACTGGAGGATTAGCATGTGACCTCAGGCTAGCATTTGAATCTCAATTCCTTCTTGTGTAAAGTCAGCATAAGAATGGTCCCTCCTCTCCAAGTGTCCTGGCAAGGAGTAAATGATTTAATACAAGCACAACACTTGCAACGTCGCCTGGCGCATAGAAACTCCCGTCATCGCTGGCTTTTATTAAGTTTCTACTACTGAGCACATCAACTAAATGTCTAGGAAAGTAGCCATGGGCTGGCTCTCTGGGCTCCGGAATTCTGCCAAAGCTGGGCTACTTATCCTTTACTGGGCATAGGACCCCCCACGGCGGGGGGGTGTCTTGTTAAAATGCAGATTCTGGCTCAGTGGGTCTGGACCGTGCCTGGGATTCTGCATTTCTTGCAGCTCCCGGGGTGTCTGTGCTGTGGCCCTGACCACACCTTGAGTAGCTGAATAGCTTCAGGTGAAGGGTTGCTACTGGTTGAACCCCAGCTAACACCTGCTCCCCCAGCCCCACGGATGTTTGGCTATTTCTGGAGGCTGTTGATCAGCAGGCCTGAGCGCTCTACTCCACCCCCACTGCCACCCTGTGGAACCCCCTGGGAAGAAGGATCAGGCATAGCCAAGAGGGATGAGCCTTGATTTGGAACTGACAGGACTTTATCAGCAGGCAGAAAACCAAAGGCTCAGGCAATCCGTCTTCCTGGGATGTTTCTGATCTATTAGAAATGACACAAGGATCTATTCCTAAGAATTCCCAGCAGCTGGGGAGGTGAGAAGTGAGAGGGGTGCTGAGTGGGAGGGTGTAGCCCCGGGCTGGTAAGGCTGTCCTTGGGGCTTGTGTGGCCAGGAGCAACCGAGCTTCCCTGAGCCTGGCTCTCCACGGGAAGCGGGGATCACAGGAAACCCCCGCTTTCTAGATCAGCACGTACGCATATCAGAAGTTGCCCAAGGTTGACTGTGAAGCGATGAAAGCAGTTTGCAGAAAAGCTTAATTCCATTTTTTTAAAACGTACACTCCTATGTATTTGAAAACTCATGGGAAGGCCTAGAAAAATTCTGTATCCCACTGCGACCAGTAGTTATCTCCGGGAGAGAGAGGTAGGATTAGGAGGGACTTTCACTTTCAATATTGTAAATTTCTCTATTGTTTGAGCTTTCAAATAATGAGCGCCTATTACTTTTTTAATGGGAAAACCTCCATTTTAAAGAAATCTGTGCAGAAATGGGGAGCACCGGCCTGTGGACCAGGGTGGGCAGAGGGAGCTTTTGGCACGGGCCCTTCTCCTGGCCAGCACAGATTGAAGGATCTGAGGTCAGAGGGCCTGGCTGAGAGGCTCTGCTCTCCCACTTGCAGGCTGCCGGGCACTCTGCGTTTTGAGGTCTGTGCCCGCTCATGCTGTTCCCTCTCTGGGATGCCCTTCCCCGGCTACTGCCTACTCACCTTCAGGACTCCTTCCTTCAGAAATCTTCCCTGAGCTCCTGCTGAAATCGGGAGCAGGCCCCTCTTGGGCCCACCAGCAGGCGGCCTTTCTCTGCCCCTGGGCTGGGCCCACTGCAGAGTCTTTGCCCATCTGCCCCCCTTTGTGTTGGAGAAGTAGGCGGATGTGGGTGTCGCTCCCCTTCAGTCTCCAGCACCCGGCCCTGTGCAGGGCACATGTTTTAATCTACCTTTTCTCTTTTGATGATGGAAACTCCTTAGCTTACCCCGGGGTTTCCAGGCTGGTGGCTTTCCGACTGGACCCTAAAGAAAGAGGACTAAGGAAAGGGCGGGGAGCGGGGCGTCGCGAGGGCCTGGTGCCCTCTAGCGACCAGGTGCAGGGCGACAGCAGCGTCCCCGCGGGACGGGGCAGGAGCTCATCGGTAAGGCAGATGAACATCGCTAGGAACACTGTCTCCCGGGCGCAGCTGGGAGTGGTCCTCTCCATGGGTCTGCGGGGGGCTGTGGCGGCTTCAGAGGAACTGGAGGAAGCCCAGAATCGCCTCCCCGGGGAGGGGAGGAGCGCCCCCTGGAGGCGTGTCGCCCGAGTGCGCCTCCTCGGGCAGGAGGGACGCCCAAGTCCTGCAGGTGCGTGACCCAGGAGGGGATCCCGCGTGTGTCTCCTGCCCAGACCTTGCCGGAGGCCTGAGAGCCAGACGCCCTTCAGCTGGGGTGTCTGGAGTCCTCCTGCTGGGCCCCCAGACCTGGGAGCCTCACTCGTCTTCAGCACAGGGGTGCAGCCTGCTAGGGCTTTTACACCGGCAGGATGTCACACCCCATCCTACAGCCCCTCTTATACCTGCTCCCAGAATCGGCTTTTCCTTGTGGGAATGCAGAGCTGGGGGATCCCACGGGGCAGGGGAGGAAGCCCCGCAGCTCAGAAGGTGAGAACCCACAGGCCTCCCCTCTGACCCCCTGCCGCCCACCCACACTTGTCTCTCAGGGACAGCAGGACACCCTGCCGGCTCCTCCAGCCACCCCGCCCAGGGGAGGGAAGGCCTCCCCATCCCTCAGCCCTCCTGCCTCCCAGGCCTCTGTCCCTCCCTCTTCCGCCCTGTCTTCTCCCTGGCCCTCTGGTCCCTCTGAGGGTCACATAACCTGCCAGCATCCTTTCCACTCTGACATCCTGGGACACTCGGGCCCCTCCCGCATCCTCTGTGACTCCTTTCCTAAAGCCGGTTGGTCCCCGGGCCATACTTAGAACTTTCTCCCGCATGAGACATTTCCTAGGAATAGGGTCACAGGAAACTTGAGGGGAAATAGTAAAATATCAAACACCTGCAGCCCCATTCTTTCTGCTCATTGTGTGAGGACCCCCCCCCCAGCCAACAGAGCTCACGGGAGTGATGGGCCCGGGACCCAGCGTGCGACCCTGCAGGCCCCATGATGCCATCAGATGTCTCTTGCCTTCTGATCCATCCCTCTAGGACCTCCCATCCTCCGTCGCCCTTGTGCCTGGCCCTGGTGGGACCAAGGGAAGTGCCGACACCACAAGAAGCCCGACTTCCCTGTCCAGAGCATCGCCGCCTTCACCGAGCCTCACCTCCTAGAGTCTAACTTAACTCTCTCTTGCTGTCATGCAAACCTATGACTCCTGGTTCTGCCCCTCCGCAGAACTGGAGAGCTGCCCCTTAGTTCCCACCCACCTCCCCGGCCCGCCCGACTCCCACCTCCCCAGGCTTTTCCTACGGCTTCTATTTTTTTCAACCTTTCATCATTTCTCTTATTGGCTCTGGCTTCTCTCCAGAACCACCAAATCCTTCTTAAATGTGACAACTAAAATTAGCTGCCGGGAGAAGGCCAAGCGCAGTGGGCTGATCGCGCTTCGCCGTGTGTGTGCGCACACGTGCGGGTGTGTATGTGCGCGTGTGCATGTGTGTGTGCGTGTGTGTGTATATGTGTGCATGCGTGCACGCACTCACACACTGTGTCTTCCTTCTGGGTCCTGTCCCAGCGGGAATGGGCCGGCTCTTCCCTGGGGCTGTCAGGAGGCTCATGGTCCCTGTGATCCTGGGCCCCTGGGGTCTGGTCCGCTCCTCCCCCTGAATGGAGGAGACCTGTGTTCCCCTCCCACATGGGTGGCTTTCCTCTGCTGTCCAAGTCCCCTGAGTGTCATTCCTGCTCTCGGACTGCTTTCCTTCTGCTGCTACAGGGCCACCAGGACTGGCTCTAAGTGTCTTGGCCCTGGTTCACCCCTTGTCCCCACACTCGTCCACCTGGTGACAGCTCTGTGCTCAGTGTCTCCTCCGCTGACTCTACCACCACCCACAAGGCTCAGCCTCTGTGGAGGTCACGGGAGGAGGGCTGCCCAGGGCCTAGGGAAGAATACGAGAGGGGTCTGTCTCTCTGGGAGAAATAATTATAGCACATGGCAACTGTATTTTGGTAATGCGGGCTGTGCCGTGGTTAGACAAAAATAAGTTCCAGATCTTGGTATCTCAGCACAGTAGGCTCCGCTTCTTGCGCGAGCACAGCCAGTGTGGGTGGTTTGGCGCCATCCTCCCCACAGGGACCCCTTCCATCTTGCCATGTCCTCTCAACAGGTGTCAGCTTCCGGGTGGCGTGGCAGGTAGGAGACTCTGGAGACTGCACACCTGCCTTTAAGTACCTTGAGCCAGAAGAGACCCGCCTTGCCAATGCTTCCCCCGCCCGGGGGGCTGGGGCTGGCCACCTGGCCCCAACTTAGCCTCAGGGAGGCTGGAAGGTGTGACCTTGGCATGTGTTCAGATGACAGAAGTGCGGCAGGGAATATGGCCACCGTGTCTGCCACAGCAGCTCACGTCACCGGAAGCCAGAAAGAAAAGGCCGGGGAGTGGCTGTCCCCTCCAAGCCCCAGGTTCAGGAGCATGGGGGGGGGGTGAAGAGGGTGGAGAGATCTGGGGTGGGGAGGGGGGAGAGACGCAGAAGGGGCTCAGGTGCCTGCAGCCCCTCCCGTGATCACCCCGCATTGATTCCAACAGCCGGGACACTCCCCCCTCTCTCTGTCTTTAGCCACCTGTCTCCAAAGCGGCCGGGTCCTCACACAGAGGGCCAGGGCAGAGTCTGAGTGTCCTAGCCAAGCGAGACCCAAGACAGGGCCATGTCCTTGGGACAATCAGGCAGCCGTGGGATCTGGGCTGAGACTCTTCACAGTCGCAGGGCACGCTGGCCTGGCAGTGCTGCTGGGCTGGACTCCGGTCCCTGCCGGGAAGCAAGGGCGTACCTGCCCGCTCTGCCTGGCTGCAGGCTGCTCCCTGCGGCAGAGCCGCCTTCCCCAGGCTCTGTCTGGGTTCCATCTTCCCTGTGGGAGGGCAGGGTTTGAGGGAGGGAGCCAGCCAAAGCTGTCTGTTTCTATCTCCTTGCTGGGGCGGCCTCAGTTCCTGCCCTGCAGGCTAGGTGTGGCCATGGATACAACTGCTGTGGGCGGCCCAGCGCTGGCTGCTTCTCTCTCTCTCCCTCTTTCTCTCTCTCTCTCTCTCTCTCTTTCTCTCTCTCTCTCTCTCTCTCCAGCCCTAAAGCTGGCAGTGGCTTCCTGAGCATGCTAACGTGTAAGCTCCCTCACTGCCCCCCACGGCTGGCTCGTGGGCCCTCTAGCGCCTGTGTAGGGAGGTCACCGGCTGCCTGCTTAGACCCTGACTGGTGCACCATCTACTTGGCAGGACCTGTGGAAAAGGAGAGAAGAGAGTGCTGTTGATCGAGGTAGACCGTGTGAAAAGTGGAAAGTGAGTACAGATGCCACTCTCCCCCCTAGTCCTTCCTCGTGGTCTCCAAGACATCCGCTCACCCTCCAAGGACTGCGTGCTCCACGGAGGTCCTTGCTGATAGGAGGCGGATGAACCTGCAGCAGGGCGAGCTCTGGCTGAGGCCTCCTGGGTGGGTCCTGCAGCAAATGGCACTGTAGGCAGGGTGGAGCCTTTCAAGTTGGAAGAGAGCCTCCCACAGCACGGCCTGGGCAGCCTGTCCATCCCTCCTTTGCTCCTGGGAAGCCAGTTGGTGCAGGCTGGGCTTCCATGCATCACATGAATCACCCCAGGAAGGCGACCAGCTCCTCAGCCAACTCGATGGGCTCCCTCTCCCCATCCATCCAGGCCTGGCCCCCAGCCGCCCCAGCAGCGCAGACGCGGACAGCATGAGTTCTCAGTGTGCAGAACAGCCAGCTCTGCGGCAGAGAAATAAAATCAGAAACCACAAATAAACTGGCTGGCCTCATGCTGGTGAACAGCAGCCCCCTAGGGGAGCTGGGCTCAGCTTCTCCAGAGGCCATTAAATTCCAGACCCACCCACTAGCACGGGAAAGGCAGGGCCTGTACTCTGGGGCTGCCAGAGAAGGCTAAGATCATAAAACATAGAACACGTGGAGACTTCAGTGTGAAAATCAGAACTTTAAAATTGTGCAGGCCCTTCCAGGTGGCTCCCAACCCTGGCTGCATATTAGGGTCACCTGTGGTTTTTGTTGTTGTTGTTGGTGGTGGTGGTGGTGGTGGTGGTGGTGGTGGTGGTGGTGTGTGTGTGTGTGTGTTACTAGGGATTGAACACAGGAGCATTCTACCTCTGAGATACAGCTACTTTTATTTTTTTATTTTGAAACAGGGTCTTGCTAAGTTGCTAAGCCTGGCCTCCACCTGTGATCCTCCTGTCTCAGCCTCCCAAGTACTGGGACTACAGGTGTGCGCCATCATGCCCAGCTCTGTGGTGGCTTGTTAAAGAATAGGCCAGTCAGACCCTGCCCCTTCCCAGCTCCTCAGACGCTGGCGCAGAAGGCTGGCTCTGATGCGCAGGAACTCGGGGGTCCTGAGAGCAGGGCCGGGTCCTCTCTGACATGCGATGGGCTGCTCTTCACCCCATGCACATCAAGTTAATGAACAAAATGTTCTGTACTTATTTATTTACTTTTGTGGGACTGAGTATTAAGCCCAGGGGCATTCTACCTCTGAGCTACATCCCCAGCTCTATTTTATCCTTTATTTTTAAACAGGGCTTCACTATGTTGCAGAGGCTGGCCTTGAAACTTCAATCCTCCTGTCTCAGTCTCCCAAATCCTGGGATTACAGGCATGGCGCCCTGCACCTGACTCACTATGTTCGGTGTTTAAAACCCTGCCCCCATTAACCCCCTCCTTTTGGCCTGCCTGCCAGCCATTGGTGAGGAAGCACTATGAACAGGAAGTCTCAGAAGCCAGCGGTCAGGTCTGCTGGGATAGCTCTTGTTTTGTTTGTGTGTTTTGTTTATTGTTTTTGGTAAGTCCATGTGCTTGAGCCCACTTTAAAAAAATATTGTGTTCCTGGCACAAATTTAATTCAGGGCAACATTTCTAGGTAATATAAGCTTTGACCCACTAAATCGGCAGTTCCCTCAAATCCTCTTTAGGAGAAAATGGAATTGGTGTAAATAAATAAGACTCCATCTTTTGTTGAATCGCACCTTCTGGGTGGAGGAACCTCTCTAGAATTGCAGACTACAGATCCCCTGCCCAGGGGAGAATGAAGGTCAACCCTACTGCTGAACTGGCCTTGAGCAAGCTAGTCAACCTCTCTGTGCCTCAGTTTCCTCACATGGGAAAATAGTATCCACCTCATATGATGGTTGTAAGGACCAAGTAGGAGTGTGCGTGTACAGCTCTCCCCGCAGCACCTGGCAGGGATGCCATCAGAGGGACTCGTTGAAGGACTCGTTGGGCACGGGGTATGGCGGAGGGAGGGTCTTCAAAGAGGATGTGCTAGTAGTCACCACAGTGGTCCTCTTTCCATTTGCATGAGATCACTCAAGAGTGCATGAGCCATTCCCATTTTAAAAACCCAAACACTGGCAGTATTGTCAAGTAGCTGTCCTTCTGTGGGACTGCCCCTCCATGCAGCACCTTCCTGATGCCGCTGCTTCCTGCAATGGTACCCACTGTCCTCCGAGTACTGTGCGTCCTACTGCATCCTTTTCTGGCTCATTTGTACACTTGAACTTGGCCCTAAAGAGTACACAGGGAACTAAGACATATCCTGTCCCCTAGGGACTGTCAGTCCTGCAGGACAGACAGGCAAGGAGACGAAGTCCAGTATAGAGGAGAGGGGATGGAAAGGAGGAAGGTCGCAGAAGCGTTCTGGTGTCAGGGAAGGGGCTGGGCTGGTGTTTCTCAAAGTGTAGTCCTCGGACCACCAGCAGCAGCTCCAACTGGATGCTTGTTAGAAATGAAATCCTCAGACCCTCCCAGAGCTGTGTGAATCTGAAGCTCTGGGCCAGTCGAAGCCATCTGAGCTAGAGGAGCCCTCCAGGAGATGCTAATGGACCCGAAGCATGAGAATCGCTATCCAGGAAGAACACATGTTTTCCAAAGGCGTTCCTGAGGTGCCCTGTTCTCCCTCCTGGACACCAAGAGAAGGATGGATGAAATGCGTGGAGCTGCCCAGGGGGGCGGATGCTGCAGACTGTGAGCTGGTCTCCAGGGGCAGCTGCCTGCAGGAGTGAAAGGCACAAGCCTCCCCACTGGTGGGGACACGGGGGTCATTTTAGCCATTTCCCCGTGGGTCTGACCTTTTCCAGGGAGTCAGGTCTCAGCCCCTTTGCTTAAGGAGAATGTCGCTGCGAGGAGCTGCTTAAGGGTTTCCTCCGGAGGAGAAGTGGCACCATCCATAATGAATAGCCCATTTCCTGTGCAAATCAGGCAGGAGTCAGATTAGCCCCGGTAATGGAGTGAAAGTCAAGCTCCTTTGTTTAAAGATTATTAGGGAGTCAGAGTCCTTGTGCACAGCTCTGTCTGTTGGGAGCAGAGCAGGGGAGGCCACAGGAGCAGGAGGTTTTCTCGGTTAAGGATGCGCATCGCAAGTGTGCCTCCCTGGCTTCATTTGTGCGTGCGCATGGAGATTTTTTTTGTATAAACATTTTTAGGAAAGAATGAGGAGTGTGGATGCCTTGTTCCAGAACTGGAGAGCCTATCTTGGTTTAGTCATGCTAGGGCCCTGTGGCTTCCTGGCCCATCTAGAAGCCAGTTCTGGCCCTAACCACCCCACCTCCCTGCCCCTGTTCTGATGGATAGGGAATGGGGAGCTTTGCCTCTCTCTCAATATGAACCAATAGTTCCTTCTTTCAAATGTTCCTATTCTTGGATTCTCATATTAAGGTCACAAAACAACCACAGTCTCCCACTAAACCCACCCGGACCCTCTAAAACAGCCCACGGGGAAGAAATGCTCATGGAAGGAGAATCAGTCACTGTCCCCTGGAGCTCTCAGTAATGCCTGCTACTGCCACTCGGCCGGCCTTGGGAACACTGTGGCTCCATTAAGAATATTTTCCAATAAGCCAGGCCTGGTGGTATACACTATAATCCCAGTACTTGGGAGGCTGAGACAAGAGGATCACAGGTTTGAGGCTGGTGTGCGGCAACTCAGTGAGACTCTGTTTCAAAATAAATAAAATAAAATAAAATAATAAAATAAAATAAAATAAAACAAAATAGAGCTGGGGTGTAGCTCAGATGTAGAGTGCCCCTGAGTTCCATCCTAGCACCAACACACACACAAAAGAAAAAAAAAAGAAAAGAAAAGAATACTTCCCTGTTAAGTCATACTTTCTTTTATTTCTACCCAGCCTGGGACAGTTAAACAAGGTTTTACTAGAAGCTCAGGGGTACAATAGATAGGGAACAGTACCGGGAGTTATATGTACCTGGCTGATCTGCCTCACAGGGCTCTCCTCCTCCTGGCACCCGGCTCCTCTTTCTCCCCACTCTGCTGCCTGGTTGTATTGGGTGCAACCCTGGTTTCTAATGCCAAGAGTTCCTGCCTGCAGGAAGCCCCCTCTGGCTGAAATCCAGGAGCATGAGACCCAGAGGGGTGTGTGCTTCTTCTAGCTGCCTAGGTACTTCCTGCTTTCAGCATTCTGGTGGCTGGCTGAGGACTTGACTCTTCTAGAGATGACTGAAAAGGAGAGATTTTACCCCTAACCCATGAAGGGGTGCTCCCAATAGGCACGGAGACCTCCAGCTAGAACACAGCAAGTCTAAGCAAATTCCAAAGAGAAGAGCCACGGCCCACTGCTCCGGAGCTGCGCCCGCACCCTGCTTGCTCCCCAGCTGGCCAGGCTGCTGCACCCTTCTGACACGGGCCTCCACTTTGGCTTACTACCAGAGATGTGTCTTGTCTGGCTTTCCCCCAGCCTCCCCTTCCAGCCTCCTGTCCTGATGGACAGGTCTTACTCCCCAGCCTGGGCTCCCAGGCTTCCTCTCAGACACAGCCACCCCACACCTGAGCTATAATAAAGACTTGTAAGAACGTGCATGACATAGGGGCCTAAACTCATATGAAAACACCGTCTGGGGTTAGGATGGACTTGTAAGGTTCCAGTCACTAGCAGGAAGCCAGGCCCCAAGAAGGAGGGTCCGGGTGTCCCGTATTTTGAAACAGCCTCCCTTATTACAGCACAGAGGCTCAGATTCCTGCCGCTCCATCCTGGGAGAGCCCAGGTTTCGGGTGAGAGCCTGCTGGTCCTCACTGGGAAGTATCCTCTTGTCTTTGCTTAGACCTCTCTGGGGCTCTGGATGACCTTAGATAAAGGCCAGAAGGCTTGGCACAGTCCACAGGTCCCTTAGGGTTTTGCCTTCGCCAGAGATCTGACCCATTCATTCCTGAACCTACCCCCATGCCCCTTCTGTACCCACAGTACCCTCTGCCTGGTGAACTCTGACCCATCCTGCCACACGCAGCTCAAAGTGACCTCCTTTGGGAGCCCACCCAGAGGGGCTGCTCCTCTGTGTTCCTCAGCACCCACAGCTCCCCTATCTCCTCCACAGCACTTCCCACGCCCTTTGGTCCTCCTGCAGTGGCCCTGGGGCCTCGGAGTGGGGGCAGGCTTCTGTACATCTTTGTCTCCCGGGTGCCCGTACAGTAGGGGACACACAGAAGACACCAACTGATCCCTGAGCAAGGAGCTGAATGAGGCTCAGCTTAAGCCCGCCCAGGAAAGCTCATGGAGTGGGGGGGAGGGGAGAAGAGGGGAAGGTATGCCTTCCCCAGGAACCCAGCCCCCTACAGTGACAGCCATGTCTCCTAGCAGGCCCCCCCTTCATCACCAGAATACCTTTTTTTTTTCTCCCCAAATGCTAAAACAGAAACCATGGAGGAGGGACACGTGTGGAAGCCCACCAGATGACTTTCCTCAGTGTCTCTGAGCCAGGCGTCCCTGGAGGGGTCAGGGCCCACTCTCTACTCCTCCCACCCACCAGCTGGCTTCCTTGAAATCCGTAAGTCTAATTATACAGCCTGAGGGAGGCTGCAAACGGGGGACACTCCTGCTTGGGGACATTAGTCCCCTTGTTTCTTGCAGAATCAGGCTCCTTCCCAGAGAGCAGGGTCTCACCCCCAGAGCCACAACCATCTTCAGGTGCCGGCAGAAGAGGCTGCTGCCTCTGTGCTGTGGTGAAGGAGACGGTTTCAGAATGCCAGACGCCCTCCATCTCTCTCCAGCACACCTCCCACTGCTGGACCCTGCTCAAAGGCTCACCACTAGCATCTCACTCTGGGGCTGGGGTTTGTATCGACTCAGGAATTCAGATGTCCCTGAGAGAGATAACAACTTAAGTCACCGTCAGCCGCTCCTTCAGGGAAAGCCCCCTGCCAGCCGATGAGAGCCATCCTCGTGGGCTGAGCACCAGGAATTCACTTTCTCACCGCTGTGGAGGCTGTGGGTCTGAGGTCAGAGTCCCGAACAGGCAGCCAAAGTTCAATGAGGGCTCTCCCTGGCTTTCGTATGAAGCCATCTTTCTGAGTCTTCACGTGGTGGAAGGTTCCGGTGCCTCTCTTCTTAAAATGGCACTAATCCTATCATGAGGGCTCCAGCCTTGATCCCTCATTTAAACAGAATTTCTCTAGGGCCCTGTGTCTAGATACCAGCACATTCTGGGGCTAGGGCTTCAACATATGAGTTTTGGGATGGGATGGGTGGGTGGTAGGCACAAATCAGTTTACAGAAAGAACAATGACTTGTAAGAATGAACGAGTTAACCTAAAATTCCTCACCAGAATAATAAAGCACGCCCCTTATATTTGCATAATGTTTCATATCCTACCAACAGGGACATGGATATGGTTGCTTAGGTAGTGCACGGCACAACCCTAGTGGTTATTCGTCACATTGAAGGCACTGTAGATTTGAAATCTTAGTATTGTTTTATGGCAGATGGCCACGATGAATCTTTTTCTAGGAAAGTTAACATATTAGGATAACTATCCAATGTATGGCACTAAAATGTCTTAAGGAGGGATTCCTTTTTTTTCTCATCAACGAAGTCAATGTACCTCAAGATACTCTACGATTACGTAGGTGTTCTGGGTTCCTTTTATTGGTGAGGAATCTGAGATGGGCAAGATTAAGGTAATTCAGGGGGGTAACCGAGGAACTCTAACTAGTAGCCTGTGACTCAAGCCTAAGACAGCAACTTCCCCACTGTGTTCTGCCACCGGAATCTGTCTGGTTCCATCGCCTCCCATGAACATGTGTCTGCTGGCTGACTTCCACCCGCCGCTCAGTCCCCCTGGAAATTGCAGGTCCTTGTGGCCACACCAGAGTGACCTGGCTCAGGAAGGTGCTGTACCGAGAGCTACATCCCCAAACCCAGCTCACCTTGGTGGTCCAGCACAGAAAAAGAGGAGGCCCCTTTGGAACTTGGGGGGTTCACTCTTTTGGAATCGGGCAGTGGGGTAAGGGAAGGGGGAAGCCCAGAATAGTCTCTCAAGTGTGATGTCACTAAAGCCCCTGGATGGAGATATACTGAGAAATGAATAGGAGCGTCTACTTCAAACCCAGTCAAGGAAGCGTTGGATTCCCTGGTCACATGATGCAGCCTGCCCAGTCAGATTCTTCCCCTAGGATTGGTCACATGATGCAGGCCTGCCCAATCAGATTCTTCCCCTAGGATTGGTCATGTGATGCAGACTTGCCCAATCAGATTCTTCTCCTAGGACTGGTCACATGATGCAGGCCTGCTGTATTAGCTTTTTGCCACTGTGATCAGAGTCACTGGCAAGAACCACTTAGAGGAGGAACACTTTCTTTTGGCTCATGGTTTCAGAGGTTCAATCCATGGTCAGCTGGCTCCAAGGCAGAACATCATGGTGGAAGGTACAGCAGAGGAAAGCTGCTCAGCTCCTGGCAGCTGAGGCGCAAAGAGAGAGAGTCAGGAAGGGGCAGGGGTAGATAGAGTCCCCCAAACCATACCCCAGTGTCCTACTTCCTCTAGCCATGCCTCACCAACCTATCACCTTCACCACCTCCCAGTAATTCCATCCAAATTAGTAATCCATCAAATGAATGGATCCACTGTCGAGATTAAAGCTCTCATGATCCAATCTTTTCACCTCTGACCATTGCCGTATTGCTTAATACATGAGCTTTCCGGGGACATTCAGAATCAAACCACAATACCTGCCCAATCAGAATTTTTCCCTGGTCTTGATCACATGACACAGGCCTGCCCAATCAGAATCTTTCCATAGCATTTTCCAATATGAGCTCAGAAGAGACAGCCCTTCCCCCTCTGGGTATAAAGTTTCCAGATGAGGATAAGTTCAGGGCTGGTCACTCATCAGTTTCTCAATAACTCCCACCCCTCTACCTACCCTGTGAAAGGAAATGAGCGTTTACACAGAGAACAGCTGGGAAGTCGAGGGTGGAGGGGACAGGCAGAGCTGCTGACCGGCATGTCTCTGGCTCCAGGTATTCCTGAGACCAGCTTCATTGCCAGCCTTCAGGGTTACTTGGTTTAATGAGACAATAAATTTCTCATTCTATATGAGCTACCTTAAGTTAGAGTTCTGTCACTTGCTCCCATGATAGTTTCGACAAATATACTCTACAGCAAAGGCTCAGACCAAAGCCTCCATCTTCGTCCTGCTACACCTACCTGGCTCTTCTCTTTGCACCAAAACTCCTCAGTTTTGTGTGCTTTCTGCTCTGAAGTCAAAGCCAGCTGTGCGCCCAGCCCTGGCGTGGGCTCTGCGTGTGTGGAAAGCAACCCAGGGCCTGACCCCTGACCTTGAGCTCTGCGGCATCATCGTACAATTTCTCGTCATTGCTCTTGGATTTATGATCCTTTCCTTGGCATGGTATTGACAATCGGAAGATTGGATAGATCCTCCCCAGGCCATCTATTTGACATGGCCTCAGTTAATGCAGGAAAGAAACAAGGTTCGGTTTTTAAGTGCCCGAACAGCAGCCACATTTTATTTTCAGCAATACGCCGGGAGACCTAAGTGGCCTCCCTGGCCGGAGCCGGCGTGGATTTGTCGACTGCAGGAGGATGAGCCCTGCTGACTGCTGCCTGCCTAGGTGGTCTCTGAAAACAAAAGTTGTGTTACCGGCAGTTTTCACCAGGAGCAGGTGGGTTGGGTAGTGAGAACAGGGCGACCCATTGACTCTGACACTGAGGCCTGGATAGGACTGAGGAAGGAAGAAGGAGAGTCCTGTCCACCTCTGCTTTGGTCCCTGAGAGACACCCTGCTGGTCCATAGGCCAGATGCCTGATGTGTGTCGGGCAGGAAGGCCACCTGGTCCCCGTCTCTGATAAATTGCCTCGCTCGGGCCCAATTCCTTCCCTTTCTCTGGATTCATGCCCTTTGCTAGGTGATTTTGCTCTCTGCTCCCATGTGTACAATTCAACAAGGTTTGCCAAAGTTTTCCTGAACCTCTGTCCTCTCCAGGAGAACGTGGTGTCCAGACCTGCCTATTGGAGAATAAGAGACACATGGAGCAGAGCTAGGTGACCCCACCCTCCTAGCCAAGGCTAGCCCATGGCAGCCAATAGCCAGCCCACCTCCAAGCATGTAAGTAAATCTAGCAACTGAGGCCAGAGGATGCCCCAGCAGAGTGCTGCACCACCCCCACTCCAACACCCAAATCACAGACCCACCGTTGAAATGTCTAAAGTCAGTGTGTTTTGGTGTGGTTTATTAGGTAGCACCATTATGACAATGGATAGCAAGTATACCAGCTCTAATGCAGAGATTGACAAACCACACACGTGCAGGTCAAGCAGGTAGAAAGAATGTTAACGGCGAGAGACCCCAGTTAGTTCAGCTATTTCAAGGGAAGGGTCACTTTGAGGATTGCTTCTTAGGCCCTGCAGGAACTAAGGTAGGTGGTAAGCAACCGCTCTCAGGTTGAGGAGCATCCTTCATGGAAAAGATAAAATTCACTTGTCATTTGCTTATTGCTGTGACATTGAGAGCTACTAAATAGTGTAGAAAAAGATCTTTCGTTGTTAGTCTTATGACCTTGAAGGTTCGCACATGACCTGAAACGCGTGTGAAATGCGCCCGCCGTTCACACTGGCGGTGTCACCAGCAGGCTGGCAGAACAAAGGCAGACCTTCTGTGGGGAGCGCACCTCGAACGCACGTCGCGAAGGATCCTGCCAAGTGAAACAGCGAAGAACCTGAGCTCACAGCTTAAAACCCCCAGACCCACAAGGAAACAAACCTCCATGCGGAGGAGTCATAAGAAATCACACGTTTAAGGATCATTTAATCAAGAATAGAAATCTTATAATCATCGGCTACCCAGGGTATTAGTCAGGGTTCACCAGGGGGATGTGCACAGATTTATGAGGATTTATTGGGAATTGACTCATAGATTACAGGGGCCAAGAATTCCCACAAAGTAGCCTGCAACGGGAGAACTAGGAGGGCTGCTGTGTAATTCAGCCCATTCCGTCCAAGGTGGATAAACTTGGGTAAGGGGGACAAAGAAGGGGGGCCTTTGGTATAAGTCCCAGAGACCAGAGGCCCAAGTACCAGGATCTCCAACGTGGAAGGGCAGAAGGTGGAGGCCCATCCCAGAGAGAGAGAATCTGCCTTCCCTCTGCCTTGTTCTATTTGGGCCCTCAATGAACTGGCTGATACCACCCACACTGGTGAGGGCGGATCTTCCTTACTCAGTCTACTGATTCAAATGTTAATCTCTTCCGGAAACACCCTCATAGACACACTCAGAAAGAATGTTTTACCAGCTATCTGAGCATCCCTCAGCCCAGACAAGGTGACACATAAAATTAGCCATCACACCCAGTTTAAAAAGTAGTATGTTTAATATGTTTAATGAATTAAAAGGGGATTGAAAATGTGGCAGATCTATGAAGAGCAATCAAAATTGACTGGATAATTTGCAACAGAACTAAATATAACTCCCGTAAGTGAAAAAAAAATTTGAAGTTAAATCTCAATAGGAAGGGAGAAATGGCAGATTTCGACATTGCTGAAGCAAGAATTTATGACCTAAAAAATAGACTGGAATTGCCCCACTGCCTAGAACACTGGGTCCTTGGCCTTCGGAGAGGAGATCTGGAGGGGGCCTTGCTGGGAGGATGGAGGAGCTGGGTTCAGTTCAACTGTGTCCCTTACCTGCAGTGAGATGGGCAGAAGGGAAAGCAGCAGTCATTGTTCAACATTCTCTATTAAAGAGGGGTGGGACAGAGAAGGTGGGGAGGTCTGACCTGGTGGACAGAACCCAGCAGTTCAACAGACTGCACCAGAGAAGACCACCCACAGTCGCAAAATGTCCCCCAAAGCACGCATGGCAGGTGTTTTGAGTACCCATTGCTATGCAAAGACCACAAAACCTAGGGCTCAGAACAACATTTATTTTGCTCAGGAATCTGCACTTTGGGCAGGACTCAGTGGGGACAGATTTCCTCTTCTCCACATAGCATAGCTGGTGGCTCTGCTGGGGCTGGAGGGCGACTTTTAAAGTGGCTCACCTGGCTGGCCAGTTGGTACTGGCAACTGGAAGCTCGATGGGTCCCTCTAAGGGCTATTTGAGCTTCCTCAAAACATGGCGACCGAGTCCCCACGAGGAAGGGCAGAAGTGCACGATGCTTTTTATCACCTAGCCTCTGAAGCCACGGGGTGTCGCTGCAGCTATATTCTATTGGGACAGGCAGTAGCAGAAATCTGCCTGGATTCGAGGAGGAGAGGGAGAGGGAAGGTTCTAGAGATATTCTTGAACCTCTCCGGAAATTCCATCTGCTGCAAGTGATGCCACTCAGGGTCAAGCGATGGAGACCCAGGCAGGTGGTCACTCAAACTACCCTGCCTGGGCTGGGACCAAGCTGGGGGTCAGGTTATCAGCAGACGATGTACGCATAGTGGTCAAGGGCTCAGACTATGGGGCTGGGTGCCTGTATTTGAATCCTGGCTCCACCTATTAGTGATTAGTTGTTTATGACCTTGGGCAAGCAGCCTAAACCCCTCTTCGCCTCAGTTTCCCCTTCTGTTAAATGGGATAACAACAGTACTTCCCTCACAATGTTGCTGGACAGTGGTTTCCTCAGGAGACCCATGGGCTCTGTGCTCTGCGCACGCTCCAGAGTTGGACGGCCTCTTGGGCCAGTTGTACCTGGCTCCTTTTAGATTTGGGAAAGTGGCCGTGAAGGGGGTGGTTTATGGGTTTTCATCACCCCGGTGGCATGAGCCTCACTCTTACACTTGCTCACATCTGCTACCTGCCTAACAATAGGGCTGCCGTGAGGATTCAGCAGGCCGTTTATGAGAGCTACAGAGCCTAGAATGGCGCCTGGCTCGTGGGAAGGGGTCGGTGAGGAGAAGCTAGTTTTGTGAATAAGTGGTTTCACAGAAAAGGACCAGTAACCAAACAGGGAACCATATTGCCAAATGGATGGATCAGAACTCAGAAGCGAGCCCACTTTCCCACGGGCACACAGCCCTGCTCTTCCGCGTCCTGTTAGCCGGGGTCCTGGACCAGCATCCATGGCAGCACGCTGCGCCCCTCTCCGGGATGGGGGGCCTCAGGGCAGGGGAGGCAGGGCCTGACGGCGAATCCTTATGAGGCAAGGACAGTGTCCCTGAAGTGGGCGCATGGCCCCTCTGCCCTGGCCTGGAGGTCCTGCCGGCTCAGAGGCAGCACCAAGTAGCTCAAACACTGTAAAATTCCCTGCATTGTTGTTCCAGCAGTAAAAATAGTGAGGAGTCCTGAGGCTACTTAGAGCAACTGCTTTCTCCTTACTGAGCAGCCATACGCAGCGTTTAATTAAAACTGCAGGAACATCCTGAGATCGTGGGCTGGAGGACGGTGGGGGATGGTAGGGGCGCCATTTGTCTGTCAGAGCTGGGACACCCCTCAGAGCCTGGGCGCAGCCAGCCCTGCCCCTCCGCTAACCCAGATCTCCTCATGCAGATTCCGCGCCTGCCTCCTGGTCCCCGATGAAATGTCACAGGCATCCACACCCAGGGAGACACCTGGGGAGAGTCGCGCTCCACTAGCTTCAAATATCTGTGGGCAACATTCGGAAAATTACTGGGCCTCAGTTTCCCCATGTGGGCGATGATGAGGGGGGTTCCTCCCTAGTAGAGCTGTGGCGAAGGTCCAATGAGTTATCCATTCGCCCACCCCCACCCCATGGACGTTTCCGTCAGAACAATTGAGAAGGATCCAGATGCTTTGAGGGTGGCAGGCACCGCTTTCTGAGCCACGTCCCGCAAGACGCTCCTTGGAAAAGGGGTGCCGAAGCCAGCGAAGCCGGGGAGATGCTGTGTTCCACATATACTTCTCCCTATTTAGGAGGGTGGTGATGCCCGTGGGCATTTTAAAGACTCTAGAAGTCCTGGTATGAAGATCCTGCTTTGAGTAAACCCAGTGTTTCCTAAAATTTTCTTGCTGTGGAAAATTCTTTTGTTTCATATACATTTTTCTTTGTTTTACCCATTGGCATCTTTGAGACAGTCTCTAGAAAACACCGGGGTAGGCAAATCACATTTGCAAAATTGCTTAATCTCTCCTAACTCATTTCTCATCAGAAAAGTGGGGGTGGTTAATAGCCAGATTTCAGGCTGCTGAGGATTAGGGGTAGTGTACATCAAACCCCGACCCAGGCCTGGTGCCCAGGGGTGGGCAGGAAGTAGTGGACGTTGGGATGGAGGCAGGGACACAACTGCAGAGAATGACACCGAGGGGTGCAGATCCTACAGGTGAGACCCGAGGCAGGGGCTTGACCACAAAGGGCCGGACCAGCACAGGCCCTTTGTGCTGGGCTAAACCAGGGGACATGAGTCCTAGGAGAGTCCTTAGACCAGAGGCAAAACGGGGTCTGTGGAAGGGGAACGCATGGCCTTGCTAGGGCTGGAAGAGAACTACTGGGCACAGAATAGTGGCGGGGTCATTTACTAACTGCTTCATTTCACGAGCATCTGTTGAGCACCTACTGTATGCCAGACATTCCTAGCCCCAGAGAATTCATCAACGAGCAAAACTGACCTGCCTTCATGGAGCTTACAGTATCAAAAAACAAAAACAATGCTGTGTGCATGTTTGTCCCTACCACTCTGAACTACATGATGATGTGAAACTACAATGCACCAATAAAAGTATATAAAAATAAAAACAGCGTAATAATATGTTAGATGATGGTAAGTCCTATAAAAAATTAAGCAGAGTCCAGGGGTAGCGATGGGTGGTCAGGCAAAGCCCCTTTGAGGAGGCGATGTGAGCAGCGAGTGGAAAGAGGGAAGCGAGTACAAAATCACTGACCACCATCATTACTGTCATTGTCAATGACATCATTGTCTTTACCCCCACCCCCCTTTTGGGTTCAGCGCCTCGGGATCTGCTTTCCCAAGGTGCGGTTCCAGGAATGGCCACAAGGTGGAGCAGTGACCCTAACCCCGTCCTGGGGCCGAGCATTCATTATGGAACCCAGAAGCCTCCAGCCCTAGACTCCTATGGTGCATGAGAGTCACCTTGTAAACCTGAGCGTGTGGTTCCAGCTTTGGCTCTCCCCGTGACTAGGGGTGAGAGGGGAGGGAAAGAAGGGCCCCAAGGAATTCCCAGGGATACCCAGTTGGGGGAGGGGTGGCAGGCCCCTGGGGCTGGGGTCAGCCTGGCCACTAGGAGAGCAGTTCCAGGCCACACCCGTCCTCTCTGTGGCCGGTGGAGAGGGAGTGGATGTAATGGCGGAGCCCTAGTGTAGCGCAGCCCGGCTGGAGTGAGGAATAGCTTAACTGTGCGCTCCCCACTGGGTGTTCCTATCCGGTCACCTCAGCTCGGGCGGAGGGGCTGCCTGCCAAGGAGTCTGGGGAGAAGGGGACACACTCAGGCCCCACCTCATTCTCTCCTGGACGGTGGCCGCAGGACAGTCCTCTGGTAGAATCAGCCAACAGCCCCAGCTCAGGGTCTTCCGTGACATGGGCCAGCCCGGCTCGCCCCCTTCACAGCCCGTCTAGGGGCCGTCTCCTCCCTGACTCACTCCAGCGGTGGTTGTGACTTCCCGTTGTCTTGGCATGTGACGTGTGACATGTGACTGGCTGCTGCAGGGCTCTCTGAGGACTCCCAGGGAGCGAGGGCAGAGCCTCCTTGGCCAAGTTCTTGCTTTTATCTTGAAGGAGAAACCCCACTTCTCATTGTTCTGGAATTTCACCAAGCTGGCAGTGTGCGGGCTGACCACGGAGGGTGAAGCCAGCCGGCCCTGACTTTCCAGCTCTGCAAACGGGCAGGCGGGCGGCAGGTGAGTGATCCTCAGGGAGTGTCCCTACCGCTCCCCCCATGCTGCTTCTCACGGCCTGGCACCTGATCAGGGCCAGCTGGAAGACGAGCACCATCCTGTGTACTAGGGGCCTGGCACGCCTGCCTGTCTCGGCTCTTATTTATTTCAAGAGGGGTTCTGCGTGGTGCATCCCTCCTTGTTTTCTTACTTTATATGAGTGTTTTCACATGAAATACCTGAAAATATCCTCATAACAGTAAAGCCTGCACCAATGTTTAAAGTAAAATGTCTTTACCAGCCCTTAACACTCACCCCCCAACACACAATATGGTACCCTAGGCAGCCACACTGGCAGGTTGGCATTTATCTGTCCAGATTTGAATATATAAAAATATATGTATATATAATTATTATGTATTTTATGTATTTACTATGAAATAATTATATATATTTATTTTATTTTATTTTATCTTATTTTATTTTATTTTATTTTATTTTATTTTTGTGGTGCTGGGGATTGAACCCAGGAACATTCTACCTCTAAGCTACGCCCCAGCCCTATTTTATTTATTTATTTATTTATTTATTTATTTATGGTACTGGGGATTGAACCCCGGATTATTCTACCTCTAAGCTGTGCCCCCAGCCCTATTTTATTTATTTATTTATTTATTTATTTATTCATTTATTTATTGGTGGTACTGGGGATTGAACCCAGGGACATTCAACCTCCGAGCTACACTCCCAGCACTTTAGATTTCAGGGACTGTGATCTTTTGGATCTCCAATGTTGGAACCTGAAAGGTTAAGATCCTGAATATTGAAATCCTGAAAGAAAAAAAAAATCACAATTTTCATTGGAAAAAAAGAAGGCACAGGGGTAGGGGGAGGGATCTGGTAAAGGGATTGGGGCGTCCTCAGGTGCGTGCAGGGTGCTGAGTCATCTTAGATGCAACAAACTCCTAGAAACCTGGTAGTGCCTTATTTTGGTGTGCCTATGAGGGTGCTTCACAGAAGGTGACGTGGGACTCTTAGTGGACCAGGCGGTAAGATCCGGGACGTAGAGGGAACAGAGCAGGCCGGCTCACTGAGGACAGCGCACACTGTCTAGTCACAATGGGAGACTTCAAAGTGCAGTTAATGAATGTGTGTTGACACACTGACGAACCAGCTCCGTGCACTGCGCATAATCTAGCCCTCTAATGCACTCTTCATATGTCGAGTTTGCTTTTTACTTTTTAAAGCTTTTTTGTTTTTGTCTTTTTAGTTTTTCCTTCCAATATTTTAAATTCCCAGCATCATTTTTTATAATTTGCTATGCTATGCACGCCATCCTTGTATCTGTATCATGTGGTAGACATGGCGTACAGACTTTTAGAACAGTGTAATTTATGCAACTTTTTTTGCGAATTTGACTTGGCAGTAGCGTGTTATTACGCAGGTGACTGCGTGTAAGCGTTGTGCAGCTACGGAGTAACGTGGAACTTCCTCAGTTCACAGAGATGCCTTCTATACATCTACATTTGTGAAAGATGAAATTTCTTGAGATTGCAGTTGTTTGGGCAACCGCTTATGTGGTGGTGACCAACCCTGGCTTTGATCAATTCTGCCCAAAGACCTTGGTTGTCCGTTGAAGGGCTTCAGGTGGCCGCAGGCATAGAGCTGGGTGCGCACGATCCCCATTCCCACCCACAGTGTGACCCATTTTGGTTTTCGTCCTATTCCTTTATGAGTATGGTTTGCTGCTCGTAACCCGTACCTGTGAGACTGTTAGTACTCTCGAGGGTCTATGCTTGCAAATACGAATGACATGACTACCTGTTTATTGGGTGGCCTATCAAGTATCATGTTTGTATATGTTTCCCCCAATAAACCCCCCTTTGAAAATGTAAATGTCTTCAAAAGAATATTTTAAATTATATTTTCCAGAATTATACTTTTGATATTTTGGCCTTTCAGGATTTTAGACGTCTTTCAGAATATCAACATTCAGTATGTTGGCGTGGGAGACTGCGTCTTTCAGGATTATGGCCCCAACCCCCTCCTCTGGTCCCATAGCTTCACCAACCACCTACGTGCTGCTCCTCCCAAATTTGTGTCTCTAGCCGTGACTCCTCCACTGGGCTCCACTCCCTAGTAGAGAAATTCCCGCCTGCCATCATTGATTGGATGTTTTAATAGGTCTCAAATGTAGTATGTCCCAGAGCAGAAATCTTAATTCTCTACCTGTCCCTCTGCTCATGCTCCCAGACTCTATATGTCGCTGGCTTCCACCCATTGCTCAGGCCCCCAAGCTAGAAGTCATTCCAAGTTTCCCTCTCCCTCCCCGCTCACTTTCTGGAAGGATGGAAATGCTCTATATCCGTGTTGTCCGATGCAATAACCACTTGTGACTACTGAGCACTTGGAACGTGGCTAGTGTGACCGAGGAACTGAAAGGTTCATTATAATTCATTGTAATTAATTCCAATATAAAGTGCCACATGTGGCTACCATACTGGACCCCGCCACGCTCTAAAGCAAATGCCCCCTGGGAAGGCACGGCCCTGGCCTGTGATGCGGGCTCAGTCAATATGCGCTCCCCTCCCTCCTTTCCTTCTCTTTCCCAGCACCTGCCTCCCTAGCCTCTCTCCTTTCGTGGCCCTGGGCGTTCCCTCCCTCTTTTCCCCACTTTCCCTTCTTGGGGTGCCCCTCTCCCCATCACTCCTCTCCTGCCCCAGCCCCGGCCTCCCGGAGGCCCGCTCTCCCTGCTGTTGGCGTGCACGCCTGCTCACCGGCCAACTTAGCTATCACTGTAAATCAGCCTCGATAATTTGCCATCTGGTCCCAGCCCTTAGCAGAGAGCAGAGGGAGCCAGGTGGATTCTGGCTGGAGGTGGCTGGTAACCAGGCACCTCACACAGCCAGGGACACTCTATCATGTCTGAGGCTGGCACGGTTCTCGCACTGCGCCCCGTGCCAGGAATCTGTGCCAGGCCTGAGTGGGCCGCCAGTCACCGAGGAGCAGGAGGCCTGGAGGGTAGAGAGTGGCCGGGAGCCTGGTGGCAGGTGCCTGGAGCGGGCAGCAGATGGATGGAGCAGAGGCAGTGAAGAGAGGCCTCTGGGCAGCATCGGAGAGAGATACCATGTTTGTGGCACTAGGGCCTTGTTACCCTCCCCGCAGCTGCGAGGCCTCCGGCAGCTGCAGAAAGGGCATGGCGGGAAAGTGCAGTTGGAGATCCAGGTTCTACCCAACCAGCCCCGGGGTTCCACTGCGGCCCCCACCACAGGCGAGGACGGGGACGCCGGGGCCAGGAGCTCAGACAGGATATTTAAATACATTTTAGAAATGAGTGAAAGAGTGAGGACTGAACCACCTCAACGTCTTTTGGAATAAGCTAATAAAGAAAAAACAAAACAAAACAATCAAGGAAACCTGAGTTCCGGGCCCGACTCAACTTCCCAGCTCCAGCTGTGCTGTGGGACAAGCCAGTGGCCTTCAGCTAGACAGGACGAGGTCACATTGGACGGGTGACTCTCCACTGAGGGGGGTGTTTAGAAATGTGCGAGGCACTATGGGTTTTCAGTGATCTGGAGCTGTGCTGGGGGTGCTGGGGATGGAGAGGGGGAGCGGGCGGGATGCCAACCTCCTGCAGAGCGAGGGTCCATCCACCTGAGGAAAATACCTCACCATGGTGCCGGTGCCAGTGCGGGTGCTGGTGCCGATGGCCTGCTGAATGCTCCTCCCCAAAGGCTCCTCGCAGCCGCTGTTGGTCTCCACCCACAGGCTGCTGCTCCTGGCTGGGGCAGTCATTCCCGGGTTCTCTGGCCACAGCCGCCTTGGGTCCTGCCAGCCCACATGGACACCAGAATGCTGGCGAATGAACGACCTGTAACTGGTGCAACGGGGTGTATGAATGCCCAGCTCCCTGTTGGGACCTTGGGGTGATCTGAGATGTGTCCCCCAGGTCTCCCAAAGGGTGCCGGCGGGGTTCGGTCTTAGCTGCCCTCATGGATGATCCCTCAGCCTGCCTTGATTCCCCGGCAGCCCTTTCTTCAATCCTGATGCAGGGTCAGCTTTTGGGGGGATCCCAGCCTAAGACACCCCCCTGAGCTGCCCAGAGGGGCTGGGAGGACGAGTGCTCCTCCTGGGACTCAGGCCCCTGGCAGCTGGAGAGAGCCTGAACCGAGCCGCACCCTACGAGGGACAGCGGTGCGTCCCAGCGTGCAGGTGGCCACCTGGCTTCTCAGCGTCCCAAGCAGAAAGGGTAGCTGTAGGAGCCGTGGAGTCCAATTCTCTTAACAGCTCTCTCCTCTGGTCACCATTAAAATCACCCAGTGTCCAGAAGAGGGGAACAAACACCTCTGCTCGTCATGTCTGGGTCTCAGTCGCTGATGGAGCCCAACAAGAAAGTAGAGATGGGAAAATCAGAGAGTTCATCTGGTCTCAGTGGAGAAATCCCTAATGGGTCCCCGAGACCAGGGCCACTCAGGGCCAGCCACGAGAGAGGTAGGAGTGACAAAGAAAGCATGTGGCGGGGCGGGGAAGAAGCCAGCTCCTCCACAAAGAACAAGAAGACGAGGCCCTGTGTGTGTGGCGGACACAGCCCTCACTCCGACCTCCTGCCTCCTGCAGGATTCTGAGCTTGGGGTTTCTACCAGTGTGTCGGAGGATTTGGGCCAAGGATTCTGCTATGCGCCCTCCATTACAGAATCTCAGCTCGCTGCAGGGACCCGAGAACCGGGTAGGTCCACATCTAGGGCAGCCTCCCTCCTCCATCTGCATTTCCTTCACGAGTAAAGCTTCCTCTAGACCTTTTGCATTCCTGTCTCAGTCTCTGCTTCCTGGAGAGTCTGTCCCGACGGGGGCGTGGCAGGCACTGTCTGTGTTGAACTCCGCCTTGAGTGTGTGGAAGCTGTGTGCAAGTGTCACCCGGGCACCTCACTTCCTGTGGGCGCTTCTCCCACTTCCTGTCCCGGGCGTCCCTGATGCCCCAGCCCAGGATTCCTCTGGATACCGGTCTGGTGCTCAGGCACCTGCAACCAGGAAGTGCAGGACACCCTTGGCCTATAGGGGTGGCAACTGAGGGATAACATTCTCCCCTCCATCCCCCTGGGTACGCAGTGCTGACATTTATTCTAGAAGTTTCCCGAAATGTCCCAGTCAGATCAAGCACCAGTGGCCTACAGGGGTGGCCCATCTGATGGTGTTACCTTGGCTTGACCTTCCCACCTTCCCTCTTTCATCTCCCCTCTCCCTTTCCCTCCCTGGGAATTTGCCTGCCCCCCCACCTCCTTTAAACTGGCAGAGCAGGCTAGGGAGGAAAATGATCTCGTGTGTGTGTGTGTGTGTGTGTGTGTGTGTGTGTGTGTGTATGTTACTGGGAATTGAACCCAGGGGCAGTCTACCTCTGAGCTACACCCCCGGCCTTATTTTATTTTGTGTTTTGAAACAAGGTCTCACTAAATTGCTGAGACTGGCTTGGAACCTGCAATCCTCCTGTCTCAGCCTCCCAAGTCTTGGGGTTACAGGCGTGCGCCACTGCACTTGGCTAACAATGGCCTCTTTAGGGAGAAAAGGAAATGTCTCTGTGGGTCGGGTCCATTTGGTCATCAGTGATCCACAACCGCAACGCTTTTCCCTGGGAAGACACAGGCCGCAGCAGGAAGGAGCTGGGAGAGCTTCCGGCCACAGCCAGGCCAGCAGCCCTCCTAACCTCTCCACAGAGCGCACTCCTGCACGTCAACTCCATCCCTACCCATGGTCCCCGCTGAGGACCCACCCGCCTTCCATCGCAGAGAACCAAGGGCCGTCTGCTCAGAGTTGCCCTGTGTCGTCAACGGTTCCAATTTGACATTCATTTGATTCATTTGTTCCTTTCTTCCTTCTCCCTTGTCCCCCTGCCCGTCAATTGCTGAGCACTAGCTTTGCAACAGAGTCAGCCCTGGGGATGTCAGAGTGACTGGAGGGGACAGGACTCCACTCCCATGAGTGAGTCAAGGGGACAGGGCTCCGCTCCCACGAGTGACAGGAGGGGACAGGACTCCACGCCCATGGAGCTTTTATTTTAACAGAAGAGGCAGCTGTTAAACCAATGATCATATAAAACATTAACCAAATGACTGTGGGGGGGTTACCAGGGGAGAGTGCCGAGTGGCTTACTGACCTGGAGTTACAGTCTTGTGTAACAAAGCTAGGGGGCGCTATGTTCAGGGCGCTGTCACAGTTCCTTCAGTCGCACTTGGAATAAAGAAAATGCACAGCAGGCCATGTCCAGGCCCACCAATGTGTGTTAGGAAACGCCAGCCACGTCCAGGCCTACCAATGCGTGTTAGGAATCACCAGCCACGTCCAGGCCTTCCAGTGCGTGTTAGGAAACACCAGCCACGACCAGGCCTACCAGTGCATGTTAGTACTCGCCAGCCACGTCCAGGCCTACCAGTACGTGTTCGGAAACGCCAGCCACGTCCAGGCCTACCAGTGCGTGTTAGGACTCGCCAGCCACGTCCAGGTCTACCAGTGCGTGTTAGGACTCGCCAGCCACGTCCAGGTCTACCAGTGCGTGTTAGGACTCGCCAGCCACGTCCAGG
>PVJS01020989.1:0-31995 GCA_004027185.1 Glis glis
GTGTGTGTGTGTGCGTGTGTGTGTGTGTGCGTGTGTGTGCGTGTGCGTGTGTGTGCGTGTGTGTGTGTGTGTGTGCGCGTGTGCGTGTGTGTGTGTAACAGTACCCGAAGTTTGGGGGGAGGGGGATCTGTGAGAGCAGAAATAGACTGTATAACTTTATTCTAAAAATAAACTCCTCTCTCTCTCTCTCTCTCTGTCTCTCTGCACTGGGGATTGAACCCAGGGAAATTCTACCTCTGAACTACACCCCAGCCATAGTTTATTTTTTATTTTGAAGCAGAGTCTTGCTAAGTTGCTGAGCATCTTGCTATTGCTGAGGCTGGCCTTGAACCCGTGATCCTCTTGTCTTAACCTCCCAAATACTGGATTACAGGCATGTGCCACCAGGCGTGGCTCAGTCACTTTTTCTTGATTTCCTAATAGCTGGTCCTTGTGGAGGCAGAAGTAAGCAGGTGAGAAGGAGGCCCAGTTATTGGAGCTGGGGAGGTCAGAAGAGTTCGAGGAACAATGGAGGAGTTTTCTCAACCACAGAAAGTCCTGAGAAGCAATGTCTCAAACTGTTTTACTTCTGTTGGATTCTCTTATTATAACAACATAACTCCTTAATTTGTAGAGTCATAGATAAGTTTGGGTTTAACACTGCCCACCCAGAAGTGACCAGTTTCAGATGTGACAAGGCCACCCAAGGTCCAAGCTGGGATCAATAGCTCATTCTCTGCTACCTGAATTATGATCTTATTTCCTACACGTGTTCAAGGCATAGGCAACTTCTTTCTGAGGTCATTGGCATTAGCCAAGCAAATTGTCAGTTGTCTGGTAAAGAAAAACGAGCTTAATTCTGATGACACTATCTATCCATTATACGTAAACAATAACAATGAATTTTTTCATATGCAAGTATGACCATTAAGAGGAAGATTATATCTCTCTGGACTATCTTCTCAGTCCAATGCATAGGTCATGTTCTTTATTTCACAAATTCAATTCCTAGGCGTTAAGTTATTTAACAAAAACTGCTGGGTTTTTTGTTTGTTTGTTTTTGTATGGAGAAAATTGAGGTAGTTGGAGCTAACTTGGTATCTTTGGTCAAACCAAGAGAGTAAGCCCTGGAAATAGGGTGACCCCAGAGCAACCCCAACTTCTTGAGCCCATCACATTATTCTCTTAGTCTGGGGCTTCAATGGGAAAACCAGAGCAGAATATTCAAGACAGATATATCTCATTTCTGTTAAATAACAGCCCAGAGTGTAAGCTCAAGTCTTACTATTCAGTGTATTAAAATTAAATTTTAAAGGTATAAATACTGTAAAACAAAACTTAT
The DNA here is from genome assembly GCA_004027185.1 of Glis glis. NCBI lineage: Eukaryota > Metazoa > Chordata > Mammalia > Rodentia > Gliridae > Glis > Glis glis. The sequence goes on from PVJS01020989.1 coordinate 1,322, forward strand.
TAGGGTAATCTCCTAGAATTGGATTAAGAAATACTTAAAGCATTAGACATAGCGATTACAGGAAAATTGTTGAGTTGCTTCTTTGTCTAAATCTTGTATAAGTCAAGAAAACTCTGAATGGAGAAGGTGTGGCTAGAATCTTAATGGTCACATGGCAGCTTGTTCAATAAAACCAAGCAACCCTTTCTGAGACTGGCAAGATTCTTGATTATGTATTGGTCTAACAACTACTATCCCCTCTTATAGAGCAGCTTAAATATAGTTATTCACTTTAAGATAATTAACCCTTGGACTTACTCAAAGATAAAATGTATGAAAGGGACAAAGGAGACCCCTTTTCTTCTTAATTTGGGAGTGTCCAGCTATCCCAAATAATAGTTTATCATGCCCATAGGTGGATACAAATTCAAACACATTATTTCCTACATACATACACCTAGTGAATCTTGAATTAGGACTTACTTTAAAGACAGTAATACAAATCTTATGTAATATTTATAATAATCACATTTTTAAAATCCTGGTGATAATAAGGTTGCTACTACAGAACTGTGTTAGGGTTTGGATATGAAGTGTTCCCAAGAGACTAATGTGTTGACAGCTTGATCCCTAGTGTAACACTGTTCAGTGGTGGAGCTATGGGAAGTTACTGGATCATGAGGACCCTGACCTCATCAGTGGACTAATTCATTGATACCTAATGGAGTAATGGAAGGTGGTGTAGATTGTGTAAAGTGGGACCTAGTTGAAGGATTGGGTTTCAGAGTGTATGCCCTCGGGGACTCTATCTTTCCCCAGTCACTTCCTCTCTCTCTCTCTCTCTCTCTCTCTCTCTCTCTCTCTCTCTCTCTGCTTCCTGGCTGCCATGAGCTAAGCAGCTTTCCTTTGCCATACCCTTCTGCCATGATGTTCTACCGTGCCTCAGGCACACAGCAATGGAGATAGCCGGCCATGGACTGATCCTCTAAAACTCCGAGCCAAAATAAATATTTCCCCCCTTTAAGTTGTTTTTTATTAGGTCACAATGACAAAAAGCTGAATAACACAAACTGTCAGCAAACTTCATGAAGAGGCTTATTTTTAAACTTTTCTTCAATAAAGTTTCCAAGTTTCCAAGACCTGCACGTAGTTAGGACTATGAAAAGAAGCTTTATGCAAAGCCAAGTAGGTATCATAAAACAGGTGAACTGGAACACGGTTTTAATTATGCCGGAGTGAGGTAGTTTATAGCTCGCAGCTTAGCACCCGAACAATAGGCTTGAAGTACTGACTAATTGTAATTTTGTCAGTAATAACCTTGAGACACGGATAAACAAAAGTGTGGAACACTCACTCGGATCTCTGAAGAGCCAGGAGGGTTAATCTAATTTAGATTAAACAATGAGTTCTATAAATTTAATGCTTCATGTGCATCTTAATTTAGAATTGCCAGGGAAAGTATAAAAACGTAGCAAAAGGGTTTTTTTTAATCCTTAATTCGAAGATAATCATCGGATTCAAGGGATTTTCAGGGTACAAAGGAATAAAAGTTTTCATTTAGTTACGATGAATAAATGTGCAAAAACCTTGCTGAGGTTAAAAATAGTTGTGCATATAAATCAAGCGATAGCTCCTCTCTTTGGACCCCTATAGCAATTATTGTTTGGGCAAGTTTTCTGCAATTTATCTTGAAGCGCCTCGTGACACTGCCTCCATTGTTAGTCGGGAGTGCTTCTTTAAATCCTTTGTGATTATTTAACCATTCGTGTTCATTTAATGAACACATCAGCACACCTCAATGTGGCAGGAGCCATCCTTGTCCCTGGGATGTAGGCTTCTGCCTGAGGGTCCCGTCAACTGTTGAGGGGTGAGGTGATAAGAATAGAGAAAGGAGATTGATGTGTGATAAATACTTTATCTCCTCTTTGTCCCGGGTTGCTGGGACTGAGCTTTGTGAAACCTTGTGGATTGAGTTTGGTCATCGGGGCAATGATGCCTGCACAACCAAGTCTCAGCAAAAACCGTGGATAGCTGGAGCTTGGGGGGGGGGCTTTGCTGGTTGGTGGTGCACACTGATGTGGCAGGAGAGTGACGTATTCTCACTCCACGGGAAGAGGATGTGGCATGTCCACGTCTGAGGCTCCCTTGCCCTATGCATCTCTTCTTTTGGGGAATCTTGATTTGTGTGCTTTATGATATAATTATAAGTATAGCATATTCCTGGGTTTCTTTCTTTTTTTTTCAGTACTGGGGATTAAACCCAGGGGGCATTCTACCTCTGAGGTATACCCCAGACCTATTTTATTTTGAAACAGGGTCTTGCTAAGTTGTTGAGGCTGGCCTTGAACCCATAATCCTCCTGTCTCAGTTTTCTAAATACTAGGATTACAGGCTTGTGCCACTGCACCCAGCTGTTCCTGGGTTCTATTGGTCATGCTAGTGAATTACTAACTCTGAAGGGATAGTGGGAACTTCCAAGTTCATAGCCAGTTGGTCATAAGTGTGAGTGGCTTGCAGGTGGTATCTGGTTGGGGACTGTGCTGAATTTGTGAGGGCTAACTTTGGGCAGAACTGTGTCGTGTGCTACAGAGATAATTTCAGGCAGTGGTAAGTTCTATAAAGAAAGTATAAAGCATAGCGGTGAAGTGTGGTGGCTGCATTAGCTGACAGGCAGTTAAGGTCTCTTGGAATAATGAACATGAAAGCGAAGGTCTTCACCATGATGAGAAACCAGCCTAGATGTGTCTTGGTGGGGAGAGAAGGTTCCAGACAGAGGAAAGCACCAGTAAGAGTTCCTGAGGGGGCAGCAAGCAATGCATGTTGGAGGTCCAAGATGCCTAATGTAGCTGGGATGGAGGAGCTGGGCCTGACTGGGGGGCGGGGCGGATCGTGCAGAGCCTTACGGCACGTGATAGGTGGTTTGCATTTTAAGACTGATGGGAAGCTACTGGATGGCTATATTGCAAAAGTACTATGATTAATGTATAGCTTTGAAAACTCTCTCTGGATACCAGGTGGAAAATCGACATGATGGAGAACAGGATGTTGGGTCTGGAGGACCCTGTGTCTTGCTCGCCAACTTTCCTGCAGCCTCCTTGAGGCAGGAAACATGGTCAGTGCTTCTTGACATTCGCACAGCACCTTGGATCACTGACGAGTGCATGGAGGATACTAGAAACATCCAGGCTGACAGAGGAGCATGCCCGGAGAAAGATACGGAGATGGCTTAAGGGAAGAGTGAGCTCTTGTTCAATATAGAGCGGTGGGTGAAATGGAAGGTTATTGTGACTGAGTTTAGACAAACAGATAAAATATGGATTAAAACAGTGAAAAATCCTGGCACAATTCTATCCATTTTCCAAATCCTGTACATTTGCTCAGATTTCCAAAAAGGGTTTAAAGAGCTCGGTCAGAGGGCAGCAAACAATGACCCTCATGACATATGCAGTCTGCCACCTGTTTCTTTCAATAAAACTACATCGAAACCCAGCCATGCCCATGAGTTCACACAATTCCTATGGCGGCTCCACTGAGGGCCGGGGCTCAGAAAACATCTACTCCACTGGCCCACAAAGCCTGCAGTGTTTCCTACTGGTCCTTTTTGGAAAGAGTTGGCTGACCCCTTGGCCCGGCTGGAAGGCTGTGTTTGTGATGGTCGCTGGGATGGTGACATTGTCTTCATTATTGGGCTCTCAGTGTGTGCTGTTAGGGTCCTCTGGGTTCTCTGAAGGCAGTTACAAAAGATGGCAGCACAGAGGAGGGGATCCATTTGGAGTCAACAAAGGAAAAGAGAAGAAAATGGGGGATTGGATTCATGGAAGAGCATGGTGTCCGGGACTAAGCAAATGTAACTGAGCTTTAACCAAGTACTGTTAACTGCCACCTCCAAGTTAAGAGGACGCAAAATGGCTGGCTGCCACTCAGCTATGACATGAGGCAGGGGTTCTCCAAGAATAGGTTCAGAGTCAAGGGGGGAGGCCAGAGACAGGAGAACACAGGACAGGGACGATGGGCTGAGCTTTTCTTATCTCTAACCTGCCACTCTCTACACAGTGAACGAATATAATAACGATGACAGCCGCTAATCCTTACTCAGCATGTGCAAGGACTGGTGATAATTAAGGCTTTTCTAGAACCACTGGAGTGTTGTACTGAACAATATTCCCATTTGTACCTGAGGTGAGGCTGTGGGTGGAGAGTAGAAGCCTAGAAAGGTTTAGAAACTTGTCCAGCTGGGCGTGGTGGCGCACGTTTGTAATCTCAGTACTTGGGAGTCTGAGACAGGAGGCTCTGGGTTCGTGGCAGCCTCAGGTACTTAGTGAGACCCTCCGCAACTTAGTGAGACCCTGCTTCAAAAGAAAAAGTAAAAAATAGGGCTGGGGGGTGTAGCTTGGAGGGAGAATGGTCCTGGGTTCAATCCCCAGTACCGCAAAAAAAAAAAAAAGAAAGAAAAGAAACTTGTCCAGAGACACAAGGCGCCTAGATGGGGTGAGATTTGGGCCCATGGGTGTGTTATTCCAAAGTCTGTGGTATTCAAGACGCTACCAGGTACCTTTGCTACTCAAAGTATGGTCCGCTGGCCTAGGGCAGTAGCCCCTTATAGTATCTCAAAACCCTGCCTAGACTTCCGGGATCAGAATCTGCACCTGGGAGCATCCCAGATATTTCTAAAAATGTTAAAGCTCGTGCAGCTATGTTATATAAGGTCTCCGAGCTTTATATGCAAACTCTCAACCAGGAATCCAAACTTTCATCCTTGCCCTCTACACTTTGTTTGATGTTTCACCTGCATTAAAATGGAAACCTACCCAGGATGAGAGTCCTGCCCCCTTTTCTCAGTCAAGGCTCTTAGGTTGAAATTGATTCCAGGAGCGGATCCCGGAATGCGCTAAAATTTGCTGCAACCAGCAATTTTCTCAATTCCCAGTGTGCTCCATACTAGGGAGTTTTAGAACCAATCTACTAAGCCTCATTCTCTTCTGCAAATAGTGAGAGATCCTTTGGAGAGTTGGCAGTGTGACCCAACTACAGGGATTCAATTCACTGAAAAAATGTCCCCTCCGTGTCCGGAGGTGTAGTCACTTCTGCAGAGAGTGCTAAGTTCAGGAAGGGACAAGTGACCAGGGAGAGGACAGGAGGAAGGTCTGCAGAGTTAAGCCTCGACAGCAGCTCCCCTCACAGTGATCCCGCCTCTGTGGGATGTGACCCCTCCACATCTGAGTAGTATTTGAAAGTGATAAGGTAGAATAGAAGAAATAAAATTTTAGGTAGAAAGGAGACAAGACAGGAAGGAAAGGAGTAAATCCAAAGTCCTAAGCTTGCCTTGCAGGCTTGCTTAGGACATACCAAAAAGTAACAAGACCCTTATCTTTAAAAACACAATGGGCTAGCTTCACATCTGAAATTCCTGAGGTGATTAATTTTGGAAGAGAAAGAATTTCACCTACCACCAGAACTCCAAAAGATCACACCTGTTGCTATACTCAGCTGGCCACCCGCTGGCCAGCAGGCTCCCTCTCTCCACTCTTCTCTGCCCCCCCCCCCAAGACCTGTCCCTAAGAAATTAACATCTTCTGCCTGAGGAAAAACTTCAAAGAAAGGAGGCCTTTTCCCACCAAGTACCTCTAACCAACCCCCTCCCCATCTCCAGTGCCTATAAAAAGAGACGGTAAGAATCCGGGGCTGCTGCTCTCACATCTTGAGGTGGCCCGCGTTTCCCTGAACATGTTTCCCTTTTCCTGAATTAAACCTCTGTCTTTTCTCTGACTGGCGCGTGTTGAAATTCTTTTCTACACAGACCCAAGGACCCCGGGGGGGCCTGAGGTGAGTTTCCCCTTCTCAGGCCGGGGAACTCCTTAGGACTCTCCACAGAGCTATCTATCGAGCTCACCCTGACAAAAGGATAGGTAAGAAAATCAGTTACACACAGACACAAATACTATATATCTCTCAAATGGACACACTTTCTTTTTTCTTCAAGTTGTAACTCATTTTATTCACATTGCATCAGTAAATTTGCAGCTCATGTTGAATGGCCAAGTGATCTTAAAGAGCTAACTCCTCCCCAGGGAATTATCCATTTCTTCTAATTGTTTAAAGTCACCCTGGAGCCTGGGAGATCCAAGAGAAGGCTCTCTTCTGCTTGGAAAAAGTTGCTGCCTTTGTAATTGGAGCCAACCTCAGATATGCCCAAGGGCTCAATCCTTTAATGGGAATCACCCTAGGTTGTGATCCCTAAAATTCCACTCTTTCTGCTTGTGGTTAGAGACACTGCTGCTCTTCAGTTGCTAGTAGCCCAGGGAAATAGCAGTGGAGTCTGGGACATTAAGGAAAAATAGAGGTTAATGGTTTCTACACATCTCTCCAGGTTTCCCCCCTGCTTTCTATTATCAACCCCCCAAACTGCTAGAACCAGAAGTCAAAGAAAAGAAACAGAAGTCATCAACTTCCTGCCACTAACTCTTTGCCCTTATACTTGCGGGTTTTCTACCAAAGTTTGCAGATGTCCAACTCACAGTGGGGAAGATGAGGGACCTGGGCACCACATTTTTATACTGCTCAGCTGTCGATAGGCAGGGACCCAAGGTCAGAGTGCCTGTCTGAGCTTCTTTCTTAGATCTCAGCATTCGTTTTGGCCCAGGGGAATTATTAATGAGGAAGGCTTGTGTCAAACTATCTCTCCATGTGCTTTGCCATAGCCAGCTGTGAGGCCCTGGGCCACTCATCTAACCTCCTGAGAGACCCAGCTCCCTCATCTGTAAAATAAGAGGTCGGTCCTGGTTGCTCTCTGAGACTCTTCCGTCCTCAGGAGGCTGTGTTCTTTGCTCTTGCTTTGAGCTATGCTTGAGGCAACTCTACATAGCTGTATTTTATGGGAAGATGTGGGGAAAGGAAAACAATTCAGGACACAATTACTGATACAGATTAAAGTTTGTTCATTCCTGAATTTGTGTTGCTGTCACTCCCCCAGTGATAATTCTGATAGATCATGTTGAGGCAAAAGCAACATAGGTGAAAACCAAGACCAAGTAAATGAATTTAGTTAGTGGCCAGGGCAGGGATGGAGAGGTGGTCTTCTGTGCTGATAATACAAGCCTCATCATCCTATACAGATTGTCCAAAGACAACCTCTCTTTTCTGGGTGGGGCTGAGTTAGAGACAACCTTTCATAGTGATAGGATACAGAAGCAAAAGGAGCCTCAGTCAGAGACCACTGTGTAGGGAAAAAAATGTTAAACAGGAATTCTACTCAGCAATAAAGAAGAACAAAATAACATCATTTGCAAGAAAGTGGAAGGATCTGGAGAACATATGTGAAGCGAGATCAGTTAATCACAAAAAAAGAAGGGACATATGTTTTCATTAATATGTGTAACCTAGGGAGTAGTGGGGACACACAAGGGACTCCGGTTGATAATGGAGAACCCTCACTGGGGCAAAGGAAGTGGTACAAGGGAAGGGGAAGGGCAAGAAAGAAGTGAATCAGTGGAATAACTATCACAAACAATATGTACATGTGAGAATAAACCAACATCATTCTCGGTACTTCATACAGGTGGGGGGAGGCGGGGGGACACTAAGAGTTGTGTGCATGTATGTTAACATCAAATTGATATTCATTGTGATGTGAGACTACAATGCACCAATAAAAGCATGTTAATAAAAACATGCAAGGCAGAGGCAGGGGCTGCACCCAGGGACAGAGGTGAGGATCTTAGGGAAACAGGCTATGTAATCCAGATAGGAAGTCACTTTACCCAGAATCTGGGACCCCACTGGGGAATTCTAAAGCCCCAGGGCTCTGAGGTTCTCTATGTGGGTTGAGGGTGGGTCCAAGGGCAGAAGCTGGGTACCAGCCCAAAGGAGCTTCATTGCTTCCCCTCTGCTTTGATGTATTCTTTTTGTTTCTCATTCAACAAATATTTGTTGAGTCCTTTCTAGGTGTCAGACATGTGATACCACTGAGAATACAGAAACATGTCAGAAACACTGTTTTTTACTTCTCAGGAGGCCACTGTTAGGGACAGAGGGATACAGAATCTAGGAGGCTCTTCCCTCCATAGGGATGAGATGGAGCAGTTTTTGTAGCTCTCCTTTCTTTCTCCCACTTCCAGAATTATCCCTCAATGTAAGTGGCGTTGAATAGAGGTTACAGGAGGACACTGTTTCAGACTAAGCTCCTGCACTGGGCCCCAGCAGACCTCACTAACAAAATGAAGTCACCCAGGCTCAAGTCCCATACCACCAAATCAAAACTAGACTGCTATCTGACCTTACCAGAAATAATAAGAAAAGAGAGATAACAGTTAAATTCCCCAAATGTAGGCCAATAGGCGTAGCAATAAAGTTCCCTCTGCCTTAATCCTTATACCCTTTCATCCTTACAAGAAGTAACCTGAAGTAAGCTGATGTTGACCAGTTATTTTTCTATTGTTTTCTCTCCCTGTCCTCACATTACAAGGAAAGTGACTTTGCAATGACCAACCCACTTTTTGTTCCTTATTTCTGCTTTCTTCAGCCCTTTTCTGTCTTTAAAACCAACCTCCTCTGCTCAACACGTTGGAATACTTTATTTTATGGAATAAAATGATACCTGGTTCTAGAATCGACAAAAGAAAAGCCAATTAGGATTGTTAAATTATTTCAATTTCCCCCCTCTGGCCCTTTAAAGGAGTCCACTGTTAGGAGAGACAGAATGAATGCAATAGGGGAAAGAGAAATCATTTTATGACCTGTCAAAAGGAAACGTGTAGGATGAAGCCTTATCTTCCCTCCAGTAGGGATAAGATAGCAAGTGTTTGTTCCACTTCCTGAACTAGCTTTGAACACGGACACAATGTGGAAGACACATCAGGTGGGAACAAGGTTGAGGGTGCACACAGGGAGAGCGCACTTCCCAGCCACCCTGCAGTCGGTCTGGGGCCATGTGAGTGAGTTTAGGACATTGGGATGTGGGCAGAAGTGATGTCAGCCACTGACAAGTCAGCCCTGAAGACACCCCGTGCAGCCCCCAGTCCTCTCTGCCCACACCTTGGCAATCCTGGGTTCCATGTTCTAGAAAGTAGACCACGAGATGGAAGGGGGAGGGGTACCAAATTCATGTGGGACTTTGTCTCCCCAAAGTATAAACCTTTGTCATCTTAAGTCATTGAGATTTCAGCATGGGAACCAAGCACAGCCCATGCAGATAATCCAGCAAGGCCAAGCAAGAGGTTGAAATGGGCCTCGGCTTTTTCCTGTGCTTCTCAAAGACTGCCTGTGCCCGGCTGGGCATGCTTCAGGGTGCACCCTTCACAGTTTAGAATGAATGAATCCAGTTAGACTGGTAAATGTTACTTTACCCAGGGGAGTCCAACGGCTGTGGGGGACGGGGGCTCTCCTGTGGAGGGTAAGTGGGCAGCTGGCGTGGATTTGGGGGCACGCAGCACTGGGATGTGGGCAAGGGGTGGGTGTTGTGTGTTCCTGGTGGAATTCGGCTAGGAAGAAAGCAAGGAGAGAATCCCAGGCCCATGGGGAGCTGACAAGAAAGGATTTCAGTGATTTCCAAGAAAGACAGTGATTACTTTAAGTTAATTTATTCTTTTTGCCAAATGTTTAGACCTATCTACCCTTGGAAGAGCATAAGAGAGTTTTTTTTTTCCTCTAGCACTCTACTCCTAACATCAACTCCAGTCTGTAGAGTAGAAATGAGCTTTGGAAAGGACCACACAGACCAGTCTGGGTCTGGCTCTGAAACATATCGACACACCACCTAATAACCCTGCTTCTGTTTCCTCCTGGGCACACTGACGTCAAAGCCACCAGCTCACCCTGGACCTTGGGAGAGTCAAGACAGGAAGCGAACATAAAGTGCTGGGTTTAGAACCTACGCACCAGGCCCTTTCCCTCTCTGTCTCTTGCCTGAAGCAGCGAAGTAAAAAGGAGAAAAACGACGTCCTGCTCTTCTCTGCAGCCGGCAGAGCTGCCTCCTCTTTGTGATGAAAACTGCCTCCCCCACTCCATTATGACATTGTCCGTCCCTCCGCTTGTCTAGTCCTCATCCGCTGCCCTGGGCACCTGCCAAACAGTGGTCTGCAGCGAGGTCGTGTGATCTGTGTGTGCTCACAGTATAATTATGGAGAGTTAGACTCACGTGCTCCCTTTTGGAAAAGTTTCATCTGTGCAGAAACAGCATGTAGACCCAGACACCACGCAGTCCCTCTTAGTAAGGGAAAGGCAGGCTGTGGTCCTGGCTTGTAAAATTCCTGCCATGAGGAGAACACGGCTCTGGTGCATAGGATTACTTTCCCCAGAAACAAACACCCACCACTGAGGAGTTAGAAGTGGCTGGGCAGCTTTGGGCTAAGGACCTAGGAATGGGGATGGCCAAGAAAAACGATGATGTACAGGGATGACAATGGCCTGGCACGGACAGTTCAATACAAGGGCCTCAAGAGACCAGGCGGAACGAAACTCCAACCCCTTCCATGGGCCGAATTCCAAGAACTGCGCGAAGGAATTCCAAGAGTAATCAGGGGGGAGAATGGAAGGATACAGGGGAGAGAGGGAGAGAGAGAGAGAGAGAGAGAGAGAGACAGAGAGAGAGACAGAGAGAGAGAGACAGAGAGAGAGACAGAGAGAGAGAGAGAGAGGGATTGGCCAATCATGAAGAGACTCTAAAAGATAGAGATTCCAGTTAGGGATCGAAACTAGACCACAACCATTGTGTCCCAGGACCAAAATCAGATCAATCGGGGACAGATAAGAAAAACATAAAAGGGGATAAAAGCTGGTCTCCTGAGAACCTTCTCGGGTCCCCTCCCCTGCATTCCCTTTTCCTCTGTGGTTGTGTTTCATGTGGACATTAGGGACTGACCGTGTGCAATTATGGACAAGTGGTCTAGGACACTCCCAGGGAGTGTCGAAAGGTTACTTCTCAGTGTTTGCCATGGCCCGACAGGGTATTACACTTCCACTCCTTCCTGGCTTAAACTTCATACTCTCACACTTACCCCTCTATTATACGTGGATTTCAGTCTTTGACTTCGTGAGACAAGGACCGGTAAGAAAGAGCCGGTATCACCATCATTTGGAATACAACTCCATCACCATCTTTCTTTCCCCTTCTTCCTTGGCCCCGCCCACCCAGTGCTCCTCAGCTGGACATGTTGCCTGCCTTAACTTTCCCTCTTCTTTGCCCCCAGTCACCTCCTCAGCACTGGGAAACTGAGTTTACATCTGATTTCTTTTTTTTTTTTTTTGCGGTACCGGGGATTGAACGCAGGTGCGTTCTACCTCCACGCTACACCCCCGGCCCTATTTTTTATACTTTATTTTGAAACCGGGTCTCACGAAGTTGTGGAGGGCCTCACTAAGGAGCGAGGGAGAGAGAGAGAGAGAAACAGGGAGAGAGAGAGAGAGCGAGAGAGCTGAGGCTGGCCGTGAACCCGGATCCTCTGGTCTCCGCCTCCCAAAGTACTGGGATTACAAGGGTGCGCCACCACGCCCGGCGTCTGAGTTTACATCTGAAAGCTTCAGTGTGACACGAGTGTTCCGCCTGTCACTTCTTGTAGCCAGAGCCAGTGTCTGGCGTGGACTCGCAAGCAGTCCTTGAGGAACACATTTTCCTAAGTTGCTTCTACCTAGGTTTATCGAAGATGCTTATTCCTAATTAATTGTTTAAAGTCTCTGTATCCCTGGAAGTAATATGGTAAATCTTTACCTCACCTGGTTTAGAATAAAACAATTATCCGGCAAACACCATATTCCTATAATTAATTATAGTCACTATACATGAATAAGGTTTCTACCTCCAAACACTGAAGTCTCTTATTCCATGAAAGTATAGTACTCCAAGAATGATCTTATATTTAAGTTATTAGAAAACAATGTCTACCTATTACTGGCTTTTGATGCTCTAAATATCTCTTTGGTTCCTCCTAGGAGAGTACATGTGATTTAAGAGGGGGATTTATAATTTCTCTACATTTTTTATCTTAGCAAACCATCCATCACCAGTCACACTTTTGGTTTCATTTAGATTTGAGGTTTCCATTTGGAAATGTTTGGGGGGGCACAAAGCATAAGGTCATAAATAAGCATTTCACAGCTATGTGGGAAGCGCAGCCGCTCTGAGTGGAACTCGCAGATTTTCTTTAGCATTTTGATTATATGGGTCTATGAGTTCAGATGAATCAAAGTAAAAATGAAACTCAGCAGGCAAGATGAAACCAACCGAGGCCACGGACACGGTTGGGCAGAGCCCACAGAAATGGTTTCATTCTCTGAAACCAGGGCATGGAACTGGGGCCTAATTCAAGACACACCTTCTGACGGCTGTCATCGCACAGAGAAAGAGACATTTTTAAACAATGGAATTGGTTTTTCTGAACTGCAGCTCTGAACAGACCTCAGTAAACGACATGAAGTAAGTTCATCTTTACAAACAACAGGATGGATGCGCTACAACACTTTTTAAATTACAGGAAGTCAACCCTCCCAGCTCCGTGCTATGTTGGTAGGGGACGTGAGTGGGTGGGGCTCCTGGTGGGGTAAGGCCCAAGTGGAATATTTTTTAGACATTTTAATTTAATCGGCCATTGACAGGGCAGTGAAGGAAGTCAGGAAAACAGCACTGACCTTGTGTCTATTCTCTGCTCCATCTTTCCTCCGGGAGCCTGGAAGGGGGCTCTTGAGTCTGTTGTGTAAATGCCACTTTCAAAGAAGCAAATTGTTCATTTGCACAACAGAAGTGCTAATATTTGCCTTACCCTCCTCACTTGGGGCTCCAAGGAGATCAGACATGTATAAAAAATGGAAAATACTATCGACCTGGAACATGCCAGCATTACTGCATCCTGTTACCTGACTGGTCAAGTTCAAGGTATAAAACCTGTTCTCAGTTGTCTGGGAAAAAGGAAGACTCTCTCTCTCTCTCTCTCTCTCTCTCTCTCTCTCTTTCTCTTTCTCATAAACACAAAAGTATTCATATAATTGCACTTAAATATTGACTGTACTTTTGCTTTCATTAAGTATCAGGCAAAATATGATTGAAAAGAGTCTTGCTGAAGCTACAGTACTCTAAATATACTGGGACCCTACAGTGTCCATGAATGAGGTAGCAGTTTGCTTTATTAATGGGTCTAATAATGTTTCTAAAGCAAAAGTCTTGGAATAGAAATGCAAATAAACATTGACCACTGTAGTTTTCCTTTTAAAAAAGAAAGTCTACTGGAAATATACCTTTATCACCCCTTTTTGAAACATCAGTTGCAATCATTTTATAGAAGAAAATCTAATACAGAATTGTAAACCATTACATATCTTCCAATATTTTTTCATGTGCATTTCTTAAGCATGTTTTTTTCTCCCCTCCTTCTCTGTGGTTCTGGGGACTGAACCCAGGGCCCCGCACATGCTAGGCAAATACTCTACCACCAAGCTACATTCCTTGCTCCTTTTCATTTTTATTTTGAGACAGGGTCTTGCTAAGTTGCCCAGGCTGGCCTCTAACTTGTGATCCTCCTGCCTCAGCCTCCCAAGTAACTGGGATTGCAGCCATGCATCACTACATCCAGCTCAAACATGGCTGGATGAATTATTTTTCTTATTCCCAGAGAACCTAGTGGAGTGCTAAACCAATAATAGACCCATGGTAAGTTCTTCCTGAGGACTTCTGTATTGATTGGGAGAAAACAGCTTAATATTAGCTATTAACCGTATACTCCAGCATATACTATTCAATGTTGCTAGAATCTTAAGAATGGTAATAAAAGTTTGCAAAAGTGGTATTTTTATAAGTATATCAAGTTAATTAACTACGTAATTGGAACCCTTACTCTAATTCAAAGCTAACTTCAGAATTATAATTGATAAACCAGAAATATTTTGTCTTTATATGTTAACAGGTAATTATAACAAAACTGATTTTCTAGAACACAGGAGACCCTGTCTAGTTTTAGAGAACACTATAGTCCATCTCAGCATATGTATTTTAAAAGTATATTATTATTTTATGTCAACATCTTTTCCTTAAGTAGTTGAAATTACATTTCTTACTGCACAGTTCTACTGAGTTTGGTTAGACAATTAAGTATCATTATTCAAAAAATGCATGATAGCCAGACGTGGTGGCGCATGCTTGTAATCTCAGTACTTGGGAGGCAGAGACTGGAGGATCTGGGCTCGTGGTCAGCCCCAGTTACTTAGTGAGGCCCTCCGCAACTTAGTGAGACTCTGTTTCAAAATAAAGAATAAAAAATAGGGCTGGGGGTATAGCTCGGAGGTAGAATTCCCTGGGTTCAATCCCCAGTACTGCAAAAAAAAAAAGACATGATAAAGATCTTTTTGGCCAATCTCAATTTTACAGGTAGCATTTTCATTTACTCAATGTAAGAAGAGAAAAACCAGTGCAAACTCCATCTTTCTTTTGTATTAGGAACATTCCATTGCTTAATTGCTGACAGCTTCAATTCACTAAGTAGTAAACTGCTATGCATGCACCATTACATTTCTTAGAACACCTCTTCAAGTGGATGCAATTATTTATTATCGAGTGGGTCTAATTCTCCGTTGATTTACCGAAGTAGTAAAAAATATTCCATCTCGCATTGTGCTTTGCAAGGAGAAATCCAAATCCAGGCACTAAAATCTTTATGTTCTCCCCAGGAGGCGTAGGGACGCAGGTGGTATTCTCATTACCACAGCTGAGAAAATGGAGAGGCCTGCCCGAGGTCTCTGGGCCAGTCAGTTATTCAGGAACTGGAATCTAGGACTCCCGATGCCTGGCACACAATCACAAAGGCATAGAACTCCCAGGAGAGTTGCCCAAATCAAATGTGCAGAAAAGAGAGGGACAACGATACCCAGGATGCTCGTTGCAAAATCCCCATAGCAACCTGTCCCCATTTCCCTCCCACTGCACATAAAGCACACCGACGGGTATCAAACAACATAAAATCCTAATGGTGCCCTTAATTAGGTGGGACCAACACTCTAACTCCCTTACCTCCCACTGTCCGAGCTCGCAGCCCCAAATTCCTCTGTGCGGTGCCTAATCCTGAAAGCGAGACGTAGTTACAGAAACAATCTTTGGCTTTCAAGGGACCATCAAGCTTTGATGATGATGAAGTTTGATAGCAATAATGTCAAACTTTATATGGCCATAACCCAAGTTTACAATGATACATTAAGCCATAATGCGACTATTTATATCACCATAAACGCAGTTTATGGTGATATAAATAGTCATGCTAATGGCATTAACAGCAGCGCTCGGTGGGATCCCAGCTGTTGAGTGCCGCTTTTATGCTATTAGCATTGCTATTTATATTACCATAAACTTAGGTAGTCACACTTGTTACATATGAGTATACAAGGAAGACGGATAGCCACGTTTTATGCCCTAATCTAGAAATCTAGGCTTCTGTACTGGAGATTTTATAGCTGTCTCCCTCTTCTAGGAACAAAGGTCTAGCTGGCTCTCCATTTGACTCTGCTTAAGTTGCAGGATGTTTCCGTAGGAGCTACAGAAGAGCAAGTCTGTTTTCTGGCATCCTCTGAGGAGCCTGGAAACACTATTTAAATGTGATAAGAAAGCGCAAGCCACAGCCGCTGGGCAAACTTACTGTCTCCTTGGCAACGCAGGGGACCCACGCTCAGTTTGGCTTCTGAGCCTTGTCGGTCAGTATCTCCAACCACCACCTGGCTCACCGGCAGGTGATCTTTGTAGGATAAGAAGCCAGCATCCTTCCTCCTGAATCACAGGGAAAGATAGAAAAGATGAGGAGGCCGGGTTAGGAGCATGTCTTTTCTGATTACTGCTTACGTTGTCTAATAATCGAGGACATTTCAGTAATTGTTCAGAAGTTCACCACGTAAAGCCACCGGTGGAGTTCTTTCTTGTCTACAGTTGATCTCACAGTCCGTGGCTCAGAAGGAGCCCTGGCACCTTGATGATTTGGACAACAGAACCCAGAGACTCACAACTAATATGCTACATACTATTTTAGGTTGAGCGTAGACCAGAGCACATGCCAAATACTGAACACACATGCAGAGTTCATTGTTGTTACTGAATTCAAAGTTCAACAAAGTCACCTGAATAATATATGAAACAAAGCCCTATTTTGTTTTAAAGCCTTTGTCTCCTTCATTGTTTTGAAACAGTTCCTTCAGGAGCTGTCTTCCCTGCTGTGCACCAGCTAAACAAAGAACATCTTTTGTTTAACAACTGAGATAATTTATGTGAAGTTTCTGACACAGAGCAGGTGGTCAATAAATATCTGTTTCCATCTGTAATGAGGATGAGAGCTGAGATTCAAGTCCAGTTTGGCAGTTTGGTTCCCTCCTGGGTTCATTCTGCTTACCCTATACTTATCTTGTTTCAAGTCTCCTAGCTCTACCTCATACCTACCCTAAATGAAAAAAGAGGTCAATGCTAGTTACAAACTATTGCTTCTAGGATGGCATGAAGAAGCCCAGGAGCTGTTCCTGGGACTGGACAGAGAGTGAGTTAGATGCAGTGCTATACTTTTTGGTGAGATTTCACCTTAGTGGGAAATCACTGACCCCATTCTATGTTCATTCTTCTGTGACTGAGGGTCACTCTCCTTTGAGGCTGGATGGGTAGGAGGCACAAGTCAGTGTGAAATTATCCTGCAGAGTTACTCTTTCAGATGATTCTTTTACACTGTTTAGTCTGAACATAAATAACAAAACTGAAAACTGATTTTGGATAATGGGAGAATGAGAGAGACAGCTCAGTAATTAAGTTAAAGATTTGCCATTCACGTCTCCTGGCACATAGTGCAGGGAATTGGGAGGAGCCAATTTGGAAGTCTCTCTTGAAAATGCTGTACTGGTACTTGGGAGGCTGAGACAAGAGGATCACAGGTTCAAGGCCAGCCTCAGCAATTTCACCCACAGTAAATTAGCAAGACTATGTCTCAAATTAAAAAATAAAGAGAGAGAGAGAGAGGGAGGAAAAGGAGGGAGGGAGGGAGGGAGGAAGAAAGAGAGAGAGAGAGAAAGAGAGAAGAAAAAAAATATTGCACAACAGGAGCAGTTACTTGTCCCTCTGACCTTCTAGAATGTCAGGAAATACCTCATATCCGGACCTGCAAAAACTCAGGAAGGGGCCACAGAACTCGGCCAGTGGGCCTTAAAAATGTATTTTATGAACAGGGCGTGGTGACGCATGCTTGTAATCCCAGTACTCTGGGAGGCGGAGACTGGAGGATCCGGGTTCGCGGCCAGCCTCAGCTCACTCGCTCTCTCTCTCTCTCTCTCTGTCTCTGTCTCTCTCTCTCTCTCTCTCTACCTAGTGAGGCCTTCTGCAACTTTGTGAGACCAAGTTTCAAAATAAAGTATAAGAAAATATGGCCGGGGGTGTAGCGCAGAGGTAGAATGCCTCTGGGTTCAATCCCTGGTACCGCAAAAAAAAAAAAATGTATTTTATACTCCCTTAGTTACTTAATTGTTTTCAAGTTTCCCAAATAAAGTATTTTTTAAAGAAACTGTTTATCAAATCATAAATGACATCAAGTATAAAAGTATTGTTATTCTTATTGACACTACCTACTGATGATCAGGCCTCAAATATCTTAGTGGGATTCTTTTTTGCAAATTCACCTTATTTTATTAGAAGTTCTATGAATTAAAATAATGCCAAAGAGGACACAAAGCCTTTGATATTAAACTTGATGTTTAGTGTTTCTTATAGGAATGATAAATGAAAGCATTCTTTCTACTGTGCACTGTCATTTGACAACCTACTAGAAATGGGGCATTGTATTCCTGTGGAAAACAGGGCTGAGACCCTTCACAAGTGGATTATCGCTTAGAATTACATGACTCTAAATCAGGGCTCTGAAAGCTAAGTACTGAAAACCAAATTCCTCCTCTTACCTGCTTTCTTTCATATGGCCCAGAAGCTAAGATTGATTTTTTTCTGTTTTTATTTTTATTTATTTTTTTGTGGTACTTGAGATTGAGCCCAGGGGCGCTCTACCTCTGAGCTACATTCCCAGCACTGTTTTATTTTTTATCTTGAAACAGGGTCTCATTAATTTGTGGAGGGCCTCGTCACATTGCTGAGGCTGGTCTTGAACCTGTGCTCTTCCCAAACATTGGGATTCCAGGCATGCACCATTATGCCCAGCAATTTTTTATGTTTTTAAATGAATAAAAAAGATAATATTTTGTGACATGAAAAGTATATGAAATTTATTACCATTATTCACAATAGAGTTTTACGGGTATACAGCCACTTTTAAAAAAAATAGTGTCTATGGCGGTATGCTACAATGGCAGTGTTCAGTAGTTGTGACAGAGAACATATGGCTCTCGAAGATAAATATGTTTATTTGTCCCTTTTTAGAAAAAAATGCCAACTCCTGCTTGGAATTATCTCCATGCATTTTCCTCTGGAAATTTCTTGAGCAAATATCCCACTGACAATCATAGGCAGCAACTGTTGCCTAACTCAGGTCTCCAAAGTTGAATGTAATAGATCAGGGAATGGGACAAAGGAAGGGGACAAGGATATGCACTGCGAGCAAGTGGAAGGAAACTATTTAAACCTCAATTTATTGAATCTATAGAAAACAAATTTAATGAATAGTTGACTTTTTGATTGACTTTACACTTTGTAGTCGCAGTCATGCGTCATCTTTGGTACAACAGACATCCACGCTGTAGGAAGAGTGGGTGTTACAGCTTGGGGGTACTATCATTGTTTAACTGCTCTAGCATCTACAAGATAGCAGGGGAAATTTTATAAAAACAAGATCTCTGAGTGGTCATGTCTCCATGACATTCTGTAATGAAGTACATTATGATCATGAAAATCTGAAAGGTATAGTTCCATGAAATTTTGCTGACACACACACACACATCATTTATGGTTCATATATACACCTCTGCAACCATGACTCAGATATTTGTTTAGAACACCTCCAGCACCCCAGAAGGACCTCTCTTCTCCCATCCTAGTAGTCAATACCTGGGAAGACTAAAAGTAACTACCAGTTTAGTCAAAATATTGAAAAATATTCAAATATTAAAAATATTTTGAATAAGAGATTGTGCTATATTAATAAAAAGATAGTATTATACAGCAATGAAAACGAACATAATTCTGTTGTCATTTATTATGGCTAGATATAGAATGTCCCCTGAAGAGCTCAGGTATTAATGCTCAGAGTTGATGTAATTAAGACATGAGGGTTGTAATCTTATCAATGAATAAATCCATTGTAATGGATTTACTGGGGAGTAACGTAGGCTGGTAGGCTGTGGCTGGAGTAGGTGGGTCCCTGGGGGTGTGAACTTAGGAATAATGCTTTTTTTCTTTGAAACCCCTTGCTTGCTGGCTCTTTGGCTTCTAGCTTCCATGATGTGAGGGCAGAGGCCTTGCTCCCTTCCTTTCTCTGCCTCGCACTGCCATGCTCTAAGATCTCCTCTAAATTGTGTGGTCAGTTGCTTTAGAGATTAGGGCAGTGAAAATGTTGACTGAGACATCATTGGTTGTCTTCAGTGTTTGCCTCTTGTGAAGAAAGCTGCCATGAACATCTTTATAAATATGCTACTTATTAGCATTCATTTATATGAGGCATTTATTAAAATTCAGAATGCTGGGTTGTAAAGTGTGTTTAGCTTTAGTGGATCATTTCAAGCAGTTTTCCAAAGAGCTTGTGCCAGTTTACATTTCCACCAGCAGTACATGGATATCCAGCTTTCTCACGACCCACGCCAGTGTTGGTATTGTTGGTCCCTTTATGATGAGCGAGAAAGGAAATACCTTATAATGAAACTTGAGCTAAAGTGAGAGTATTTTAAAAACAAATGCTTGGAGCTGGGAGTGGTGGTGCATGCTTGTAATCCCAGTACTTGGGAGGCAGAGACCGGAGGATCCAGGTTCGTGGCCAGCCTCAGCTACTTAGTGAGGCCCTCCGCAACTTAGTGAGACCCGGTTTCAAAATAAAGGATAAAAAATAGGGCCGGGGGTGTAGCTCGGAGGTAGAATGCCCCTGGGTTCAATCCCTGGTACTGCAAAAAAAAAAAAAATGCTTGAAAATATTCCAGTCACTATGTAATTTTGCCAAAATTTGTATGTATTTAACCTCATAAGAAATCACACATTTGTATACTTTTATAACTTGGAAACAGGATTATTTAAATCTTTATAATAATCTTATAAAGATAGACCTTAAGCAGGTTTGGCCTTATTTTTAATGATAAAATTGGCCACTATTCAATTATTTTGTGATGAAAATCAATATCAGGGATGAAAGAAATGTACAAACCAAATTTTATCAATACAATCAACTGCATTATTGATCAATGAAAGCGAGAAACTAGAATCATGAATCATTAAGTATATTTAGTAATGTAACTATCCCCATTTTACTGATGGCAATAATGAGAATTAGAGAATTGATTCTGATCATGGTCACCAGCTTGTAAGTGGTAGAATCTAGATTCAAATACAGACTACCTGAATCCCATTCTTGGGCTTTCTACCAAAAAAGAAAAAAAAAAAAGGAAAAAGAAAAGCAACGAATCAAAACCTACCATCATAAATTAAAATCTGCAGTGTTTAACTCACACTCGCCTCTGATCCATCTATATACTCAGGAAGAGACCTTTATAGAACCCCTTCATGCCCACATCAACCACCGTTTAAAATGATTTATGCAAGTTTGAATAGGTGTAGAACAGGTAATATCTACAGCACTCTGAAATTCATTACCAAACTAGAAAAAAATACCAAAACCAAACAAACAAAGAGAAAAATGCATTTTAGCTAAGACATGACAAGAAGAAATTACCTTCACAAAGGTAATTTGGTCAAAGATCTAAATAGGACTCCAGAAAATGTATATGAAACTCACAAAACAGCAGATTTAACATGGGTTGTAGAAACAAGCTCATGGATGGGAATAGAGTGGGTGGACTGACAAAGTTTCCCATGGGATTCTACAGCACAACCCACTTTAAAAGTGATCTGAGATCTGGAGAGGACCCTCCACAGTACCTACACAATGTCCAGCTGAGGACTTGTAGAGTTTTTCTAGTGAGCAAAGCAAGACTTTGTTGAAAGTTATGACCCTTGGAGATTGAGGTCAATCTAATTTAGGATATTCAGTAAATATCATGTTAGCATAATAAGCTAAATAGATCTGATAGTGGGCTTGTACATTAGGAAAATCCTATCATCCACTGCAAATAGGCCCTGAAGTCACACTGTCACCTGATCTACCAGCATTGTCACTGAAGTAAAAGTGATGCTGTGGATTTCGCTTCTCTAACCTGGCTCTGTTATTTCGGTTCAGTATTGTTTTCCTGTGGACCTCTGTCTTACTCTTCTCTTTTTTTCTCTGCCTGCTGAGAAAGCAGACAAGCCTCTGGGCAGTTCAGTCTTTCTCTTAGCTCAGTGAAAAAGAAAAAAAACATTAAAAAAATAAATATCTGAAGTTTCTACAGTTGTGAGCCAGTTGGGTATTACCAGACATTATGAAAGTTACCTTACTGGAAGTGTCCTATGATTCTACCAGAGAGGACTTCTCCTTTGTGGGATTTTTAGGAGTACTTGGACCCTTAAAAAATGTAGTCCATGTACTTTTATGCATTTCCATCACAGAATTACCTGAGCTAGAGATTTCTGGAAAGAATCCAGGAAGTCAAAGTGTTAGTTATAGAAGGTGTCTTATAAGGAGATGTGAAATGTGAAATAAATAAACAAAGATGCTTAAAATCATGAGTCACTAGGAAAACGCTACTAAAATCACAATGAGATGCCATATCACACTTTCCAGAGGAGCCATAATAAGACAGGCAACAGCAAGTGTTGATGGAGATTGGGAGGTTGATCATAAATTGCTGGTGAGGATAGGAAGTGGTGCGGTCCCTTTTGAAAGTAGTTTGGTCGTCTCTTATAAAGTCAAACACAGATTTATCATATAACCCAACAATTCCACTCTTGGGTATTGATCCAGGAAATGAAAGTGTATGTCCACACCAAGTTTTAAAGGTAGAATGTAGGGGTGAGGGGCTAGGGGGAAACTTATTTAAAAATTAAAAAAAATATTTTTAGGTAGATGTTTATAGCAGCTTTATTTATATTAGCTCCAAAGTGAAAAAAATCAAATGTCCATCAACTAGTGAATGGATAAACAAAATGTAGTATGTCTATACAATGGAATATTATTCAATAATAAAAAGTAATGAAATATAGATATATGAAATGATATGAATAAACCTCAAAAAAAACTGTTAAATGAAAGAAACCAAACACAGAAGACAACATATCATATATACTTCCACTTATTTGAAATATCCAGAAAAGGCAAATCTACAGAAACAGCAAGTAGATTCCAGTTTCCCTGGGGCTGGGGATGGAAGCAGAGATTAATGGTAGACAGGTATCTTAACTCTGGATTGTGGTGATTTGTTGTAGAACTCAGTGAATTTACTTAACATCTTTGAAGTATATACTTAAAATGGGTGAATATTGTGGTATGTAAATTATCCCTCAGTAAAGTCATTAAAAACAAGAACTATGGATAGTTGTGATTTCCAATTTAGTAATGGGGAAGACAATCCCTTTGTATGCACCTCACTGGAAATTCTCAGTTATGGGACTGTGAGGTGGTAATTTCCTGACTTTGGAGTCTTTTACTCTGTGACCTTGAACCTGGCAATGCAACATCTTTACTGACTTCCTTTGAAAGCACCTGTACCTTGCTTTTAAAGTTATAAGAATTTGCATATGCCATTGACCTTGATTCCTACACAGGCTCTCAGATTACATCCCTTGGGACACTCCAGTTTAGTGTGCTCCCCCCCATTAAACATTCTCATTTAAAAAAATATTTTTAATCTGGGAGTGGTGGCAGAAGCTTGTAATCCCAGTACTTGGGAGCCTGAGACAGGAGGATCGCAGGTTCGCGGCCAGCCTCAGCAACTTTGTGAGTCCATCCACAACTCAGTGAGACCCTGTTTCAAAATAAAAAAAAAAATAACATAGGGCTGGGGGTGTGGCTCAGAGGTAGAATGCCCCTGGATTCAATCCCCAGTCCTACAAAAACTTATTTTTAATCAGCACATAATAATTTAACAAAAGTCAAGGGTTTAAAATAACACAAAATGTTTTACTCAGTTCATTCACAATCCAGTCCCCTTTTCATTATTTGTCCATTTACCCAAGACTGTAACACCTGCCAGAATCCCAAGCTATTAGTTTTAAAATAGGGACTGCACCTCATTCATAGAAAACCATGCATCCTAGTTCTTGGGAGGCTGAGACAGGAGGATCGCAGGTTCAAAGCCAACCTCAGCAACTTAGCAAGACACTCAGCAACTTAGTGAGACCCTGTTTCAAAAGAAATAAATAAAAAGGGTTGGGGTGTAGCTCACAGGTGGACTGTCCCTAGGTTCAATCCCTACTACAAAAAAAAAAAAAAAGACCAAATATCCTTGGTTTTCCAGGACATGCTTATCAGTAAAATTCTGTTCACTGGTCATCATTTGCACTTGTTATTTCCTGAAAATGTCAACATTTTCAGCATCAGATCTTCATCTTAAGAGGTTTATAAACTTTCTGGAAACTTTTGTGTGACTTTTGCTTCAGACATTTAAGTTGCATTTACCTATAAAACTTAGCTTCTTTTTTCCCCCATCTTTTCTTCCTCCTAAGAGTCTTAGCAAATATACAGGAAAAGTAGGTTGAAAGGTAAAAGACTACAAGATTTTTTGGGGAAAGTTATCATTTTATCAGTAACTTGCACAAAACATTTTTATTCATTTCTAGTTATTTTTCGGAAAGGATCTTTGGATTGTCCTTATTCTTTCCATCTCTTCAAAAGCACATATATAAGCCATAAGTACTGTAATCCCAGTACTTTGGAGGCTGAGATAGGAAGATCACAGGTTCTAGGATAGCCTCAGCAACTTAGTGATACCCTCAGCAACTGAGTGAGACCTTATTTCAAAATTAAAATAAAATAGGGCTGGGGGTGTAGCTCAGTGGTAGAATGCTCCTGGGTTCAATTCCCAGTACCACCACCAAGAAAAAATGAAAGAAAAAAGGCAGATAAATAACTTATTGTTGTATATAGTTTTAAAACAGTCACAGTGTTTTATGTAGATAATTTCATTTGATTCTTACAATCCTGTAAGTGGACTTTGAATGTCCAAGGAAATAGGGATATTCAATTGAATCTGAAAAATTTTGATTCTTAAATAATCATTCAAAAACACTTCAATTATACAAAGTGAGACAGACTATATCCAGGAACGAGGTACCACTTCTACCACTTCATGGTATAATAACAATATGATCTAATTGTTTAGAAGTTTATATCTAATAGTATATGAAAATGCAGAAAACCCATAAACAAAAGTGAAGGCTAGTTATAGTTTAATATTTTTGGAAGGAAATGAGACTTTTAATTATTGCATTGTCCCCAACTCCATTTTTCTGTATCTTCTTGGTTTTAGGGATGTAACCTGCTGCTTTTCTCATAAAAGGAAATGTGCCCACACTCCTTCAATCTGGTCTCTACTAAAAACCTTTCCCAGAGAATAACATGACCAGCTATTTCTTCCATCCCATTCAGTAGAACAATGTCTCAGTGAGTTTGTTAAATGAAGCTCATGGAAGATCATTGTTTTAGTCTGGGATCCTGCCCTGGGACCAGCAGATTGGACAGAGCCAAAACAGAGTTGCTTGTGCTGGGTGTCATGTAGCCAAACTGAACCTTGACACAAGCCAGTTTGCCAGAGCACAGGAGATTCACAGCAGCCAATCATAAGTGGCTACTGACCTGAGCCAGCAGGCTAAGAAAGTCCCTTGTGTTTTAGCCCTCTAAAGAAAGTAACTTTCAGCCAGGTATGGTGGCACATGCCTCTAATCCCAGTACTTGGGAAGCTGAGACAGGAGGTCTCGCAGGTTTGAGGCCAGCTTCAGCAACTTTGTGAGGCCCTCAGCAACTTAGCAAGACCCTGGTTCAAAACATAAAAAATAAAATAGGGCTTGGGGTGTAGATCAGAATTAGAGTGCCCCTGGATTCATTCTCTGTCTCTCTGTCTCTCTGTCTCTGTCTCTCTCTCTCTCTCTCTCTCTCTCTCTCTCTCTCTCTCTCACACACACACACACACACACACACACACACACACACACACACAACTTTGAAATAAGTAGTTTACTTTTTGATCTCTGTTTCTGCTTTCTTTAGCCCTTTTCTGCCTCCAAAGCCAGCCTCCTCTTCTCAGCTCATTAGTACATCCATTCTTTTTATATAATGAGATGTGGCCTGATTCTAAAATTGTTAATAAAAACCAATTAGATTTTTAAATAAAATTCATTGCAATACTGTCTTTTGATAAGTGAAAGGGCCAGTCCCAGGAATCAGATCCCTATGCATGGTGGAGGTTGGAGTGGGGAGAGAAAGGAGTGTTCCTGGCACCCGTGAAATGGTGAGGTGGAGGTCGCGCATGTTCTTAAAAGGGAAGCCCCACATCACCGTGGAGCAGGCTTGCTGTTTCTCTTCATTCACTTACAAAAATCACTTCTCAATCAGTAATCAATGGCCGATGTCCACAGAACACACAGGGATGGCTGCAACACAGCTGGATCATCAGAAGGTAGAATACACAGCAGAGCCTTCTGATACACTCTAAAGTAGAACTTTCTAAATACTTCCAACAATGTCCCCACTCACAGTTGACTATTGAGCCTTCCTTGATGGCTACAAGACAGTGTTCCCTACAAAGCAATTAGAGTAATTAAGAAAACAACCATCTCGATTAGCACTTTCGAATCTATGCCTATGTCCCCTATGAAATGAAAGTAATTACAGATTCAATTACTCCTTTTCAGTGGGAATAGCTCAGGCCTTGTGTAAAGGCTAGACAATTATCTGTTCAGTTAAGACTCTCTGAGAAAGCCCTTGTAACCATTTTGAGTCTTGATGCAAAATGTTCTTTGATTTGCTTTTCTGGAATGCAAGTTCCCTGAGGGCAGATATATTGTTTCATAAAACTTTATAAAATGAACACAAGTAGGCACTTAAAAGTGGTTGGCTCCATGCATTTCACACTTGAATAAATACATGAATAAACATAGATATTGGTTAACAAGGCACAATTCTAAAATCTTTATCAATATGTACTTATTATTAATGGAGAGAGATGAGAAAGAAAACCTTTCTTATATTGGAGTTCCTTTAATACTCTTGACTTTGATTATTCTTTCTATACATAATTAAGGCTTTATTTTTTCTTTACAAAGTAATATTGACTTGGGAGTCTCATACATCATTAATATAGCAAAAAGGAACATAAGACTTTGATCTTAAAGATGAATTTTTAAGACTCGCCTCTATGAATGTTTACATTCCTCAAGTTCTGCCAAAATAATTATAATTGATTCCTTTAAATGATATGAAAATCTATTATTTTTATTATATAGGAAAATTGTCTCATTGAATTGAAGACTAATTTGGACTACTCACAGTTTACTTTGTCCATCTATATTCATATTTTTGTTAAGCAAGGGCTCCTTGCATTTTTGCAAATCAGGCTCATAGTTTACATGATCAGTAAAGAGGGAACATTTTGATGTGGCATCTCCTTGACATTTCTATGTGTTTTTATCTCTATCAATTAGTAGCCAACTCCTGGCATCTCAGAAGTAGTTAATGGGAAAACATTCCCATTGACTCAGCATAGTTTTAAAAATCAGGGTGAATAGTCTGGGTTCTATCAGTGCTTTGGAAGCATTGTTTCTAACTGACATGCAAATATAGTAATTGTGATGACACAGGTGCCTGCCACTTTATGACCACACCCTTGCTTTTTGACCACTCCCTTCCCCCCAGCTCTTGGCTGGATATCCCTTGGGTGGGATTCTTTAAAAGTTGCTCAGGGCTGGCTTCATTCCACATTTTATACCTAGCCCACATGCTATGTTTTATACCTAGCCCACATGCATCGTTCCCCACAGAACTCTGCAGGGAGGCCATGCCAACACCTCCATGTGGCTTCACCTTGAAACAAGACTGGGGCCTTCCAGGCTGTTGTTACTCAGTTGCCCCTTGAGTCTCTCAGGCTCCAGAAGACATGGGCCAAGCTCTCTGATCCAGTCTCTCTAAGATCTCCTTCCTCACTCTCATGATAGTGATGGTGTTGGGTTAGACAGCATATGCTGACAGTTCTGCAAGTAAATCTTGCCCCTGGTCTCTTAGCCTTTTCCAGGAATGGCTGGGCTTCTCTCTGTCCCTGAGGAGGGTACCTGGGTAAAGCTAGCAGGGCAGGCACTGAGCTTTGGAATGAGGGAGTACTGGATGCTTTATTTCAGTTAACATCCTGGAGAAATCCAAGTTATAACTTCTTCCTTGGATATAGAAAAAATTCTAAACCTAGCCAATTTGTAAAATATCAAATTTTCATGTAATTTTGTCTCTGTATTAAGTGTTCCTTCACTGTTTTCAGGGATCTCTTCAATCATGAAAGACAATGGTTAGCTCTCCCAACCCTACATTTTTTGCTTAGATTTGTCTGCTCAAGAGGCCATTAGTCTTGACATTGGCTTAAGAAGGAGGGGCAGTATACCTTGAGTTTGTATTTTATGGATTGGATCACCCTAAAAGGCGCTATTTTTCAATGATACAGGTATTCTTCTTTTGATGAAAAAGCATTGCTTTTTCTTCCTGTTGCTATTTCTAAAGCCCTCTGTGAGTAACACAAATCAATACAAATGATTCTCATATTGATTGCCCCAATCTTTTCTCCACAAATACCACATCATCTTTGACACACTTTGTCATTTCCACTTCATCTCAGCAGGTAACTTTCCTCCCCTAGTGGACACTGAAGTCTTGTTTGAAGGTGAAACTGGTTCCTTTTACCTGTCTCTGAACTCTGTAAGACCCGTAAGACGACCAATACTAATTTTAATTTTTTTTTCAGTACTGGGGATTGAACCCAGAGCCTTGTACATGCTAGCCAAATGCTCTATCACTGAGCTATACCTGCAGCCCTTTTCATTTTTTTTGTTTTGAGACAGGCTCTGGCTAAGTTTTTGAGGCTAGCCTAGAAATTGCAATCCTCCTGCCTCAGCCTCCCGAGTAGCTGGGATTATAGGTGTGCACCACCACTCTTGGCCAATATTTGTTTATTTTTAAATTTTTTTGGTACTGGGATGATGGAACCCAGAGGCATTCTACCTCCAAGTTATACCCCAAGACAATTTTATTTCTTATTTTATTTATTTATTTTTTTTGCAGTACCGGGGATTGAACCCAGGGGCGTTCTACCTCCGCGCTACACCCCCGGCCCTATTTTTTATACTTTATTTTGAAACTGGGTCTCACAAAGTTGCGGAGGGCCTCACTAAGTAGAGAGAGAGAGACAGGGAGAGAGAGAGAGAGCTGAGGCTGGCCGCGAACCTGGATCCTCCGGTCTCCGCCTCCCAAAGTACTGGGATTACAAACGTGCGCCACCACGCCCAGATATTTCTTATTTTTTTTTTGAAACAGGGTCTCACTAAGTTGCAGAGGGCCTCACCAAGTTGCTGAGGCTGATTTCAAACCTGCGATCCTCCTGTCTCAGCTTCCCAAGTATTGGAATTAAAAGCATGTGCCACCATACCTGGCTCAATATTTGTTTTTATGTTATCAATATCTCAAAGATGTTGAGTGATATAAACATCTAAAAGAGATACCACCCCCTCCCAAGCTAAACTAATGAAAAATACTCTTTAGGATGAGATTGTCCAAATAAAACCAATTCCAAAACATCTCTCAGTAGCTGGGACTAATACAAGGCACAGGCAGCCAAGGACAAAGCCTTATGATTGCGACCAGTCTCAAGAAGGACAGACGAAGGAAATTGAAAATAAATGATCTAAATTTGGGAGGGAGCCACAAGGATTATGAGTAAGATAAACCAAGGGGATAGATAGCCTCTGGAAGAAAAATGTGGTAAATTATGTTAAATGTTGACAAATGTTTGGTATCAAAACATTCGTGTGTACATCAGGCATACCAATATGAGGATCGCTGGTGGATGGATATATTGCAAAAAGTTCTGGTGATATAATGAAGAAAAAGTTCACCGGTTCATAATTATATGGGAATTAAGAAAGTAGAGGCAACTCCTAACTCCTGTTTTGAGGTTGGAATGAAAAATAGAAGAAGCAATAGGGTAGAAACTAGAGGAGATTTAGCATTAAAAGATTTTTTGTATATAAACTGGGAACCGAATCAGTTAATTATGTGTTATCACATATGTTTGTAATTGATTTGCCAAAATTATTTTCCAAGCTTGGAAGGGAACATTTCTGAGTACTCTTGTCTTACGAGTATAGATAGCATGTCACTTTGTCCAGAGGATAACTTAATGGGGCACATAATTAGGGATATTTTGTCTGTCGCTGGGAACTTTTGACACTTCAGCCTCCTCTTGTATCAGATGTGAACAAAGTACACCAGACCTCTTTCTTCACGTTATAAATAATCAAGCACCTTACTTTTCTGATGTATGATGTCCACCACATTTTGGGAAAGGAATCTTGGGCCTGCATCCTTGGAAAAAAATGACTGAAGAAGAACTAACTAGATCTTTTCACGGTGAAGGTCTGAGCTCTATGGCTAACTACAGCCAGCCGAATCTTTGATCTTTGTTGGATTTGGAGAAAACCAGAAATTCAGTAAACCACTTAGGGACATTCTAAAGCTCCAGTTAATTAGATTTTAATAAACAAGGTCATCTCTACTGGCAAGCTGGCTTTGTAATTTTGAGAGTGAACCATTTATGAGGCATTCCAACTTACACAAATTAAAAGACAGATAAATCCACTCCTCGGAAGAGAGGCAATAAAAATCCATCACTGTTAATTGAGGGCCAGCAAATGCCATCAGAGGAAGGAGCGAGGGGCCTGCATTTGTCGGGCTATATGAATCCTGAACAATGCTAAACCGAATTCAGCAGCAGTTTGATGAGCGTGTTTGTGTGAATTCATGTTCCTCTAGAGGATCCAGGAAGGGAAACTGCCACATGCTTCTTATAGGGCAGCACATGCAGTTGGCAAACAATCTGAAGACAGAAAAGGAAAGCGATGTGACAAACCTGTGGAAGGTTTGCTCATTTTTGTCCTTCCCTGAGGTGCACAACATTTTAATGACTGCTCCTGAATTTACTTAAGAGATTACTGTATTAGTCTACTCCAGCTGCCATAACAAGATGCCATAGACTGGGTGGCTTAAACGACATTTTTTCCCTTTCCAGTTCTAAAGGGCAGAAGCCCAAGGTCAGTCCAAGGTCAAGGTGAAAGTGGGGTTAGTTTCTGAGGAGGCCTCTTTTCTGGCCTTGCAGAAGACTGCCTTCTTGTGGCGTTCTTGAAAAGCCTTTCCTTTGTGCGCATGTGGAGAGAGAGCGCCATCTAGGGTCAATCTCTCTTTGTATTTTTTTATTTTTTTATTTTTTTAACGTGCTTTTATTGGTGCATTGGAGTCTTACATTGCAATGAATATCTATTTGATGTTAACATATATGCACACAGCTCTTAGTGCCCCCCACCTCCCCCCACCCGTATGAAGTACCAAGAATGATGTTGGTATATTTTCACATGTACATATTGTTTATGATAGTAATTCCATTAATTCCCTTCTTTCT
This sequence comes from Glis glis, assembly GCA_004027185.1. NCBI lineage: Eukaryota > Metazoa > Chordata > Mammalia > Rodentia > Gliridae > Glis > Glis glis. The sequence goes on from PVJS01020989.1 coordinate 31,958, forward strand.
TGCCCTCCCCCTTCCCTTGTACCACTTCCCTTGTTCCG
>PVJS01020990.1:0-31995 GCA_004027185.1 Glis glis
TTTGCGGTACCGGGGATTGAACGCAGGGGCGTTCTACCTCCGCGCTACACCCCCGGCCCTATTTTTTTATGCTTTATTTTTGAAACCGGGTCTCACGAAGTTGCAGAGGGCCTCACTAAGGAGAGAAAGAGAGAGAGAGAGAGACAGGGAGAGAGAGAGCGAGAGAGCTGAGGCTGGCCGCGAACCCGGATCCTCCGGTCTCCGCCTCCCAAAGTACTGGGATTACAAGCGTGCGCCACCACACCCGGCTTGGTGTCCTTTTTTTAAAAATTCGGACTCATAAGGGACCCATTTTCTTTTATTTTTACCAAAAGATTATTGGGAAAATAGTACCATAAAACTTAGCATTTAGAGCCATGTGTCCACAAGAAATGAAAAATAATTTCAACTTATATATACATTTTCAAAGAAGCAAAGTATGATAGGGTAGTCAACAAAATATGTTAGGGTATTCTTTGGGTGAGACAGAATGACATATAAACTTAAAGATAAGAAAAAATGGAGCAGGGCGTGGTGGCACACACCTGTAATCCCAGTACTTGGGAGGCTGAGACAAAAGGATCGCAGGTTCACGGCCAACCTCAGCTACTTAGTGAGGCCCCCCGCAACTTAGTGAGACCCTGTTTCAAAATAAAGAATAAAAAATAGGGCTGGGGGTGTAGCCCAGAGGTAGAATGCCCCTGGGTTCAATCCCAAGAACCACACACAAAAAAGAGTGCTGTAATTATTTTATTTTTTGTGTATGTGATGCTGGGAATCAAACAATTTTTTTTTTTTTGCAGTACTGGGGATTGAACCCAGGAGCATTCTACCTCTGAGCTATACCCCCAGCCCTATTTTTTATTCTTTATTTTGAAACAGGGTTTCACTAAGTTGTGGGTGGCCTTACTAAGTAGCTGAGGCTGGCCACAAACCTGCGATCCTCCTGTCTCAGCCTCCTAAGTACTGGGATTACAAGCATGCGCCAACACGCCTGGCTCATTTTATTTTTAAATGTCATTGTTTAATATACATTGAAAATAGTATCCTCTACAAACACTTAAATTTAGTAGTAATAGTAAAAATTTTTTAGAGATCAATTTAAAAATGCTTTCAAAATCCTTTGATGGAGCCGGGCATTGTGGTGCACGCTTGTAATCCCAGTACTTGGGAGGCTGAGACCGGAGGATCCGGGTTCGCGGCCAGCCTCAGCTACTTAGTGAGGCCCTCCGCAACTCAGTGAGACCTGGTTTCAAAATAAAGAATTACAAATAGGGCTGCGGGTGTAGCCTGGAGGTAGAATGCTCCTGGGTTCAATCCCCGGTACCGTCCCCCCCCAAAAAATAATAATAATCCTTTGATGGTATAAAGCAAAATTTTTTTTAAGATCACTGAGCTAGAATGTACACCCTTTCTCTTTGACTTTTGTTTTCTCCTCCTGGGACTTCCTACAGTTCTACTTAATTCCTGAGATATTCTGAAATACTTTTCAGAAAACGGTTTCCTCTAATTCCTTGATGGTTTCATTCAGCAGTTAACTATGAGCTCCTCCCACATGACTGACACTGGCCTTGGTATTGTGAGCATGGCAGTGTATGTGACAGACAAAAATCCCTGCCCTCTTGGAGTTTGGCTTCTAGTGACTTCTCTCTCTCTCTCTCTCTTTTTTTTTTTTTTTTTTTTGGTTTTGGGGTTTAAACCCGGGACATTCTACCTTCAAGCTATACCCCCAGCCATATTTTATTTTTATTTTGAAACAGGGTCTCACTAGGTTGATGAAAGTCTCACTACTTATTGAGGCTGTCCTCGAACCTGCAATCATTCTGTCTCAGCCTCCCAGGCACTGGAATTACAGGCGTGCGCCACCACATCTGTCTATAGTGACTTCTTTGACCTTTTGCTCAGTGTACCCACCGTTTGTTATTTGTTAATGATCTTCTTAATTTATTTTTGGTACTGGGGATTGAACCCGGGGCATTCTACTTCCAAGCTACACTCCCAGCCCCATTTCTTATTTATTTTTTATTTTTGAGACAATCTCACGAGGTGCTAAAAAACTCAGTAAATTGCCGAGGCTGTCCTCAAACCTGTGATCCTTCTGTCTCAGCCTCCCAAGTACTGGGATTATAGGCATGCACCACCATGCCCAGCTTGCTTAACTTAAAAGTTAATTTTTTCATCTTTTACATGGCTTATTTCTGTATGAGAACAGTATAATAAATAAATCAAAAATTACTTCATAGAAGGCTACAGCATAAAATTAAACTTTCTCTGTACAACAGAATTAAAAGCTAATTTTGAAAGAAGAAAAAAAAGTCCTGGGTTCTAGCCCTAGCACCACAAAAGGAGGAGAAGGAGAAGAATCATTCCGCAATGAAAAAAAGCAAATCTGAGCCATGTTCTGCTTCCAAACAGCCCTCTATGCCGAACAGAGATGCTAAAATAAGGCAGAAGATTTGTATGTACCAGAGAAAAGGAAAAGGCAAGTCATGTGTCTAACGTCAATATTCCTCTATTTCCAGTTGAATACTGTCCTTTTTTATACATATATAAAATATAAATAAATAAGTACAAATATGATGCCACTAAATTAAGGTATCTGCTTGAAGCCAGATGTGGTGGTGCACTTCTATAAGCCCAGTACTTGGGAGGCTGAGATAGGAGGATCGCAGATATGAGACCAGCCTCAGGAACTTAGTGAGACCCTGTTTCAAAATAAAAAATAGGGCTGGGAATGTAGATCAGAGGTAAAACACCCCTGGGTTCAATTCCCAGTACCACCAAAAAAAAAAGATCTGTTTTGCTAATTTTTCCCAGTAGCAGTAATGCTTACTCTGATCTATCCACTTATTATAGACTGACCTATTTGGGGATCTAAAGTAGGTATCTTCCATACCTTAATCATCCACTCAACAAATATTTAAGTACTTGACAGCGCACCACTGAGGATACAGCAGTAAATGGACACACTCTATGTGCAGCACACATACAGTGTGGGAGAAACCTCGACAATGCATAAATAATGCCACAGGTGCTGAGAGATGGGAGAAGTGCAGGATGACACAAGGGGCGGGTTACAACAGGCAGAACTAACCAAGGCCATGTGGACAGACAGAAAAGGAGAAAGTGTCCAAGAGGAAATGGCTGCTGGCCTAAAACCAACAATTTTTCCAAGGAAACATTAGGCCTATTAAGTCGGTTGGAACAGCTTACCGGCGCTGGATCTGCCTTGCAAAATTGTTGCTAGAGGCTGAGCAAGGAAACTGGACTTCACTGTGCAGGGTAGCATTACGGAAGAGATCACAGAAGTTCTCAAAGAGCTCCAAAAGCTCATCCGATGTATTCTCAAACACAGCAATCACCTCGGTTGTCACCATGTTGTACACCACAAAGAAAGATGCCTGCAGAAGTAGAAAGAGAGCTATGGGACAGCTGAGGGCAGTGTCATGCCTAGGAAACTTATCACTTGGCTTAAAAACCTAGGCCACCCAAACAAAACAAGGAAAAACCTCAGCTTTAGCACTGGGGTGGAAACATGGCTGCCGGTGGCTCTGGGAAGAGAGGAGGCGTCAGCGGCTGATTAGTCAACGGCCTCAATGTTGCCAGATTTCCCACTACATCGGTGCTGCTAGAATTACTGAACTGGCCAGCACATACGTATAGAAAGGTTTTCGGTCTTTCATTTCAAACTGTGCAAATTCAATATTTTTCCTTCCAAGTGTTTATTTCCTACTTGCTCCCAACCTACTCTGAGATAAAAAAAAAAAAAAAATATATATATATATATATATATATATATATATATATATACTTTTTTAAAATGCCAGATTTAATTTTCTTTCCTGCTGAGAAAGTGATTTGCAGCCTGGGGCTGCCTGTTGGCAAATGATTTTCTCTTGTATGTGTACAGTTGAAAGTTCAATTTAGGGGCATTTATTTTTCCCTCTTAATATTTCTAACATGCAGAGGCACCTTAAGTACATTGTGTGCTAAAACTGCCCAGGCAAGTTGTATCCACGCAGGGTACTGCTGCTGAACAAATGAAAAATCAGAGAGGCATTTTCCATTTCTTTCTTTGTAATGTTCTTTCAGCCAAGAGCATTTGTAAGACACATTTGAGATTTGTAGCAATTAAGATCAGAGGGGGAACTTGAAAAGCATTCGAATGCCATGGGTGGCAGAGTGACAGCTTTTTCTCAATGGCCCCTGGGTGACTAGCCCTCTCTTCCTTTAAACCTCCAGTGTTTCGCTCTGCCTGACAGGAAGCTCCAGGAACCCCTAGTTTTTGTCACAGTGAATGTAGCAGCATAGATTAATCTGCAGGCTTCCAACACGACTCTGGAAATTTTCAGAACACTGGGATTAGTATTTCCCCCTCCTCTGACTGGGTTTACATCTCCATTATCAATTTCTGGAATCATTTAGACCACCTGTTTTACTAGTAATTCATTCTTCCCAGAGCTTCTATTCCACAGCATTTGCAGTTACCTGGGATCAAATTTGGCTGTAAATTAAAGAGGCTGGAGGGAAACCTGAGAATAACACTCAGAATATTAGCAAGGCTTTGTGTCTGATGTACTTTCTATGCATCAATCTTATTGGAACCTATCAAATTAACCTGGGGGAGGAGTGAGGACAAATGGAACAGAGAGAGGGGGTTTAGAGTTACAAAGTCCGTAAGCAAAGCAGCTTACTGTAGCACCTGGAAAGAAATAGGTCACCCTGTAGCAAAGGAGAAAAGGGTCAGCTCGACTGCAGCAACCACGGAAAACTTATTCCCTCCAAAATAAAAAGGTAATTACAGCTCAAACCTAAAAACCCTGACTGACTCATGTCCTTTCTATGGACCTGGAGAAGACTTTGATTCTATCAGGGCTTTACCAGGATCTCTCATAATTATGTCAATATAAAATTACACCAACAGTCGCCAGCTTCCCCTCTGAGGCAGACTGGGAAATTAAGGACAGGAGATGGCAGAAGTCAACAACTGTACTGCTAACATCCCGCAATGCTTAAGGTGAACCAGAGCTCGCCTGGGATGGCTCAGTGAGTGAGTGCATCACTGAGAGGGAAGAAAAAAGAATAATAATTTAAAAATTATCTCAACCATATTACATCACGTTTTTAGAATACCCAAGCTCTGATTCGGAAGAAAACTGCTGGAAGATATTTTACCACAGGTAGCTGGGAGGGCTTGACAAGCGATGCCCTGTACAGTTTCTCTCAATGGCAGAACCAGCTGCAGGTCTATGAGAGACACCAGACTCAGCTGGCTTCATGGCTGACTGGCGGGCTGGCTGTTCTGAATTTCCAGCTAGTACCTACGGAGACAATCTGGAAACAAGAGAATGGGGAAGGCAGCAAAGGGGCAAAGGTACAGAAAGGTTGGTCTCTTACCTGATCAACACCAAAGTGGAGAGCTCCTCAAAGACTGAACCCCACAAGTTATTTCCACTCCAGAGTCTTAGCCAGCCTAGTCTGTGCTCTTACCATTCCCTTATTCCCCTTTGAGAAATGCCTCTCCCCTCATGTACATCTGTCACCCAAACTGAAAATCATTCAGACCCGCAGTCCTGATGGTTCTCCTGGTGGAGCAGAAATCCTGGCTTCCTTTTGATCTTTTCCCTGACCTATAGCCTATGTTTTAGCACGTGGGTAAGTTCAGGGTAGAGTCTGGAACTTTGTCAAATGAGTTTACCTATTAGTTACCTTACACATAGAGCTTCATGGAGAAGTAAACTGACATCAACTACTTAAGCAGGAGAGCAAGGTTAGATGCTTAGACGACTTTCTGTTTTACAGGGAGTGCTCATCTCATTGCCGGAACCGGATCAGCCAGCCCAATAATCACAGCCTCACAAGATCAAGGCAGGCTCATCTGTGGAGAGTCCAAACCTTGCCTGCAGAGCACCTGCACTTCCATCTCAAAGGTGCTAAAAACGCTCTGCAGCAGAATTAGGGTAATCATCACAGAGCTGACTATCTACATGCCAGTAGCTTGAGATTAGCTTCCACTTGTCCAGATCAACACGTGGCTAGAGAAAAATGGAGCTGATTCTAAGTTTGAGCCCAAGGACAGCAAAAATTCGCACTACATACAATGTGCATTCTCTTTGTATGGGCTTGACTATAGGCAAACAGAGAAACCTTCCCATTTTGCCAAGAAGACTGGCAGGGTGGTGATAAAAGGACAGGAGAGTTCACCCCATACCTGAGATGGATCCGTGACCCGCAATGTCACCACGTCCTCGCTGGTATACTTGATAAACAGATGGTTCTCGTCCAGAAGCTGCATTTTCCACATGCGCAGCTGCCGCAGTTGGTCAAAGTACTGGAAGAAGCGCCTCTTGGCCATGGCGCTGCCATCCTGCTCTGCCCGGCGCCACAGGTACACCAGTAGCCGGTGCTTCAGGGAGTTGATGAAGGGGTCCCTAAAGGGATTGGCCATGCCCGTCTGACTGTCCCGCTGCACCTCAGGGAAAATGGCAGACACAGTGAGCAGGTCATCCTCATAGCAGAAGCGGCCGATGGTCCGCACGTCAATGAATGTGCCTTCAGGAGTCACCTGGAAGACATGGATGGTCTGCTGCTGCACAGACAAGATGGCCAGGATGTTTTTGTATAAGTACAGCCCTTGGTTGTGCGACAGGACCACTTTATCACACTTGAATGTGCGCGTGTCACATAAGCGGCCAGTGTGAAGGTCAATGATGTGGAGGGAATAGTCCTCCAGAGGGGACCGCGGATTGGGGGTCACGGACTCACTGTTCCGATACACCTCATAGAAAGGAGGGTGAGGCTCATCTGGGAGATAGGCAGCGGAGCCCACAATGACACACCTGCAGTCATCAGTGAAGAGGCTGCACTCCCTGTTCAGGTGCTCGCCATTGGCTGCGACATTTGTAATGTGCAGCAGGACAAAAAAGCGTTCGAAGAGCCGGCCCCGGATGTTGACTGACCGCTGGTCATTGCCATTGGACAGGATCTCCCCCTCATATCCCTGCAGTAGGTCCTCTGCTGCCTGGCAGCCCTGGTACTCATAGATCTCAAGAGATGTCTGGTCAGAAGAAAAAGCAATGAAGTAGCGTCCATCGGGTGAGAATTTACGCAAGAAACAAGGAGGCTTTTCAACATTGACAACTGTGAAGTTGGGGAAGACATTCTGGTGGAACACTCGGACCTGGTGCCAGTGGGTACCTGCCTTGCCTGAACTGATTCGCCGGCGTTCCAAGCGGTGAATGACATTTTGGTTTTGGATTCTTCGAGGTTTAATAGTGGAAACATGATCCATTATCACATCTCTGTGTGGAAAAGTAAGGTAGAAGTCAAGAAAAGAAAACAAAATTTACCCAAACAGTAATATATACAAGTCAAACAGATTTCCCTCCTTATCTCCTGAACCTAGGAGCTCATAGAAACAAGACAGTGACCAGCATTTCTCCTTCACAGATTATAGTCAGGAAATAGTTCTGACATTTCTAAGTCTAGAAACAGATTTTAGAGATGTATGTAGTTCACAGGGAATACCTCCCAACTACGCTCGACTAATAATGTTCAATAGAATAAAAATATGAGTGCATCAAATTTGAACAGTGTAAGAATCACATTCAATGTGCATTCATACAAACAAAAAAATTTACCAGTCTGTTAAGATGGTCAAATAACCTAAAGCAATCTACAAATCCAATGCAATCCCTATCGAAATCCCAATAGCAGTTTTTGCAAAAATAGAAAAATTTATCCTAAAATTCACACAAAATCTCAAGGGACCCAAAAGTCAAAATATGAAAAATAACAAAGTTGGAGGACTCATACTTTCTGATTTCAAAATATATTACAAAGCCACGGTAATCAAAAAACATGGTAATGGCATAAAGACAGTTACATACCAATGGAACAGAGAGCCCAGAAATAAACCCTCACATATATGGTCAAATGGTCTTCGCCAATGATGCCAAGACCACTCAATAGGGAAAGGATAGTCTCTTCATCAAATGGTTTGGGCAAGTCAGGCATGGTGGTGCATACCTGTAATCCCAGTACTTGGGAAGCTGAGAAAGGAGAATCGCAGGTTCAAAGCCAGCCTCAGCAACTGAGGGAGGCTCTCAGCAACTTAGTGAAACCCTGTTTTCAAATAAAAATAAAGTTGGTCTGGGGGTATAGCTCAGAGGTAGAATAGAATGCCCCTAGGTTCAATCCCCAGCATCACCAAAAAAAAAAGGTTTGGGGAAATTGGATATTCATATGTAAAAGAATGAAGCTGGACCCTTATCTTACATCTTTACAAAAATTAACTCAAAATGGTTTAAAGACCTATAACTATAAACTCCTAGAAGAAAACACAGAAGCAGTTTCCTGACATTGGACTTGGCAATGATTTCTTTGGATAGGATACAAAAAGCATAAGCAACAAAAACAAAATTGGACAAATGGGAATACTTCAAACTTAAAAACTTCTGCGAATTAAAGGACACAATCAAAAGAATGAAGGGCAACCTACAGAATAAGAGGGAATATTTGCCAATCATATGTCTAATGAGTTGAAATCCATATATATATGAATATATACAAATGCATGTGAATATAGCGAGCACCTAAAAGTCAACAAAAAAAATCAGAAAACCCAATTTAAAAATGGACACAGTACTTGAATAGACATTTCTACAAAGACATACAAATAGTTAATATGCAAATGAAAGGATGTACACCATTAACCATCAGATAATGCAAATCAAAACCAAAGTGTGTGCTCAGTGGTCAAGTGCTAGGGCCTAGGTGTGATACCCAGCAAAGCAAAAAAAAAAAAAAAAAATCACATAAAGTAAGGGTATTGTTTTTATAAAACTTTTGTTTCAACTATATACATAAGTTATATATGTTATATGCACTGGTTAAGGACATAAAATATATACTGGTCCAGACTAGAGCAGAAGGGTCTGTAAACTGCTCTCAAGCCAAATCTAGCCTGCCTCCCTGTTTTTGTAAATAAGGTTTCATAGGAACACAGTCATACACATTCTTTTATTTACCACATATAGCTGCTTTTGCCCTACTAAGGGAGGGCAAAGTAGTTGAGACAAAGACCACATGGCCAAGAGCTTAAAATATTTACTATCTGGCCCTTTATAGAAGTTCTTCTGGCTTTGCTCAGGGAAGTAGTCTTCCTTCACTTTTCCATGAGATAAAATCTCAATATACTAGCTATGCCTCTCCTTCACTGCACTTACTACACTGGTAACTCTGCCTCTACATTTTACTGAAGCCTATAGCCCTCGCTAGATGGTGAACTCTACACAAAAACTATATTCTGTATGCCTGTCACTATAATCTGTATGCCTATCACAATGCTTGACAGAGCAAGCCTCCGTTTAATTTTTTTTTTTTATGGTACTGGAGATTGAACCCAGAGGCATTCTATGTGCAAACTACAGCCCCAGCCCTATTTTATTTGGAAACAGGGTCTCGCTAAGTTGCTGAGGCTGGCCTTGAACCTGAGATCCTCCGGTCTCAACCTCCCAAGAACTGGGATTACAGGAGTGTGCCACCACGCCCAGCCAGCCTCCGTTCTTAAACATTGGACTTCCCTCATGTCAAATGCTCTGCCAACTCAGGCATCCACTGAATATGTTCCCTCTGTCCAAAATGTATTAGCCCGGGCCTTTGCCGTAACTTCTCATGTAGACGCTAAAGTGTGGCCTCCTTCAGGAAGTTTCCCCTGACCACCCTACCTAAATCATGACCTCATTTTTTGTCTTCTCTATAGTAACCATCATTTTGCATTTATACTTTCACTTGCATGCTTGTGTTTAATGTTTTGATTCTCCCGCTAAACTGTGCTCCCCAGGCAGGAAATAACCATGTCCACTTTGGTCACCTCGATAATCTCAAGAGCCTCGCGCTGGGGCTGGCGCATGCTTGGCGTTTCTGTGTGCTGAATCGAGCCACTAACTCATGCACCACACTAAGTCCTTTCCCCTTGCTGGGTCTCAGTTTCCCCATGTGCACATATCCCTCGACTCCTCGCGACCGGCTCCAAAACGAGAAAGGGGTGCCAAGGCCACACGTGCCCAAGGGGGCGCCCCCGGAAAGAAAAGCCCGGGGCGGGGCCTCGATGGGAAGGGAATTCCGAGGCGGGCGAGGGGCGCGGGGCTCGGTGTGGCGCGGGGAGGAGCCTGCCGGGGAGGGTCTGATGGACTTGGAGGCCGGGCCAAAGAAGAGGAATCCTCACCTGTCGGGTCCTGGCTCAGGGGGCCGGGGTGAGGGACGCCCCAGACTACACGGTGCACACCTCCCCCGGCCCCGCCCCCGCCATGCCTCGGGACCCCGGCGCCGCGGCCACAGCCCCTGCTTCCGCTAGCCACCGGAAGTGCGGCCCAGAGAGATGGGAAGTGGGGAGAGCGCGGCACCACGTAGCTAAGGAACTTGCAGCGCACCCTGGCGCTCGGAGGAGGGACTAACCCTGGCCCCTAGGATCGCCTGGGGCTGTGTCTCTATCCTAGCAGGGCACGGGTAAAAAAAACATGAATACTCAAGAATTCATTTTTCACCTCTTGATTATATTCCCCATTTCATCAGCTGAGAAACTATCTTCTATCTGTCTTCATCTAGATAGCGAGCTCCTAGAGGACCGGGATTGTATTTATCATGTCGCTGAGTGCTCAGTACCGGTGCAGTGGCGGGCACAAAGTGGGTGTGCAGGAAAAGCTCCTCGCACTGAATTAATCCAGTAACCTCCTTTGCCTTTCACTCACGTTATCTCATTAAACTTCTCATGAGCTGTTTCCTCCCTCCAAGCTTTCAGTTTGTCCTCTTTGTGGACAGCCTGCCCCCAAGTTATCCCGCATTCTCCTTTGACTCATTCAGGTCTCTCCGCAAATTTCATCTCTCAGTTTTTTTAATGTTTGTTTATTGCTTTTAATTTGTTTGGGGTGCATTGGCTGAACCTAACCTGAATGGGGGGGTTACTGGGGGTTGAACCCATGGGCATTCAATCTCCAAGCTACACCCCCAGTCCTCTTTCATTTTTTATTTTGAAACAGCCTCTTGCTAAGTTGCTGAGGGTCTCACTAAGTTGCTGAGGGTCTCGCTGTGTTACTGAGACTGACCTCGAACCTGCGATCCTCCTGTCTTAGTCACCCATGTACTGGGATTACAGGCGTTTGCCACCAGCTGGCTAAATGTTATCTTTTATGAAGGCTCCCAGGACCACCTCCATCATGTTATTTCTTCACTATCTGGTATCGCCTCCTGGTTTTGTTTGATCCTGTTTATCTTCTTCCCATCAGAATATAAACTGTGAGATCTGGGGCTTTGTCTTGATTTCTGTTCTATCCTCAGCTGGAACAAAGTTTGGCATCCTGTAGGTGCTCAATAAAGACTCTGGCAGTGAATGAATGGTTTTGCCCACAGCAACACCACAAGGAAGGAGTGTTTACTGACTTTTTGACAGGAGAGGAAACTGAGGCTCAAAGAGCATAAGCGACTTGGAGATGTAGTGTGGCTGATAAGAAAGAGCGTAGCATTCTGGCCCACTCTTCACATTTCCAAACTGAGTTACCTGCTTCAGAGTCTCCATTTTGTTTTCTGGGAAATGAAGACTGTACTTGCCTTGTAAGGTTATTGAAAGAGTTAAAAGCGTTATGCTTAAAAGTCCCTGGCACAGAGCCTCGATAAATTTGTGTTATTAGTGCAATTTCCTAGGGAAAGTTCCCTTACTAACCAGTGATGAAATTGAGACCCCAAGGAGGACATCTCTTGTGCAAGTTCATGCAAGAACAAGTAGCAGAGCTGTGACTAACACCCAGGACTTCCAGCTCTCTTTTTCCAGAGTTCTCTCCTCCAGGTTCAAGTTCTGACTCTCATGTGGGCTCTTGCATAGTTCCAGGGAACTCACTCACCCTCTCCAATTCTGTTTTCTCATACCTAAAGTTGGACAGTAAGCTGGATGTCGTGGTGCATGCCTGTAATCCCAGTACTTGGGAAGCTGAGACAGGAAGATTGCAGGTTCAAGGCCAGCCTCAGCAACTTAGCCAGACCCTTCACAACTTGGTGATCCTGTCTTAAAATTAAAAAATAAAATAGACCTGGGGGTGTGGCTCAGAGGTAGAATGCCCCTGAGTTCAGCCTCCAGCAAACTCACACAAAAATTTAATAATAATAACAATAATAAAGTTGGACAATAGATGAGATAGGAAAATGGGGTTTAAACTATCAAATGCCACTAACATGGAAAAGTTTAAAGTCTGATACTCACTTCTGGGCCTGGGAGTTTAAACACCAACACCAGTTGTTGAAGAATGAACAGTATAGTATTCCTGTGTGGTTGACACTGGGAGAGAGAGAGAAACCAGCCCCCAAAAGAAACTTTACCCCTGTCTCATATCATATATAAAAATAAGCTCAAGCCGGGCGTGGTGGCGCACGCTTGTAATCCCAGTACTTTGGGAGGCGGAGACCAGAGGATCCGGATTCGCGGCCAGCCTCAGCGCTCTCTCTCTCTCTCTCTCTCTCTCTCTCTCTCTCTCTCTTTCTACTTAGTGAGGCCCTCCGCAACTTCATGAGACCCGGTTTCAAAATAAAGCATAAAAAATAGGGCCGGGGGCATAGTGTGGAGGTTGAACGCCCCTGCGTTCAATCCCCGGTACTGCAAAAAATAAATAAATAAAATAAAAATGAGCTAAAAATACATCAGACTTCAATGATGTAAGGGTTAAAACCATAAATCCCTTAGAAGGATGCTCAAGTATGATTCTTTGTAACCCTGGTTTAGGCAACGGTTTGTTAAATAAGACACCAAAAGCACAAGCAACCAAGGAAGAAGTAGATAAACTGAACTTCAAAATAAAATAATGTTTGTGCTTCAAAGGACACTTAGCAAGAAAGTGGGAATTCAACCCACAGAATCAGAGAAAATATTTGCAAATTATATATCTGATAAAGACCTAGGATCAAAACTGTAACAAACTCCTACACTTCAACAAGAAAAAGACAACTCAATGGAAAAATGGGCAAAGGATCTGAATTGACATTTTTCCAAGTATGATGTACAAATGACCAATAAATACATGAAAGGATGTGCAACATCCTCTTTCACTGACACAGATAGGTGCCGTAGGCAGTGGGATAGAATGTTCAAGGAAGATTGGAGGCTGCAGAGAGTCTCCAAAGATCAAGCAAAGCCATGGGTATGAAGAATTTGGATGTGAAATCTGAAGGCTGAGGAACTGCAAGCAGAAACGGTCCATTCCTGCAAATCACGATAAAGTGCTTAGTGTGAGGAAGCAAGACCAGGGCCAGAGATCTGAAAAAGGGTCGAGTGAAACTGAGCCTCAGTTTCTGCTTCTGTAAAGTAGGAATGACAACACCTGCCTCACAGAGTCACCAAGGGGATTAACTGAGCTAATGCAGGCGAAATGCCTGGCAGAGGTCCGGCATTTGGTGAGTATTTATTAAGTGGTGATCACAGTTATTTTGATTAATGGATTAGCGATGACCATGGCGGTGGTGATCCGATACTGAGGGTAAGAAATGTCTGCCACCGAACGCAGAGGCAAGAGGCGCTCTCCAGCCTCTTCTAGAAAGGGAGAAAGCACGAGAGCCTCTTGTCTTGCTGTTCTTCCTGTCCACTTCTTGCGTGGCTAATGCAGGTATTGAGCAGAGTTGCTAAAAGCCTTGGTAGAATAGCCACAGGGCGCTGGAGTGAGGGCAGAGAAGGTTCAAGAGCCCATTAGTCTCCCTTCCTGTCACCACACCACTTGCTGGGGCACCCTTCAGGCATGGAGGGGGCAGGAGCAGGGGAGAGGAGCAGGACTCAGGATTCAGTGCTCCTCCTGGGGTGAGAGCCCAATGGGAGAGGATGGAGGGAATTAGGAACCGGAGCATCTGGGCGAGAGAAGCCATGAAAATCAAATGTGTCAATCTGGTGTGCTTGAAGACCACAGTGCCACGTGCTGCTTGTTTGTGCAAGACTCTTGATCTGTATGCAGCAAGTATGTACTGAGTGCTACATGCCTGGCGCTGTGCTAGGCCTTTGGGATCTGCGGTCATAAGTAGAAATGTCCTGTCTTTGTAGAACTGACTTGAATTTAGCCCAATGCAAGTGTTCTATTCCTTGCTGACCATCACAAGTACTTAGGCTAAATCTTGGCACATTTAGGGAGAGAATAACTTCTGGATTTGGGTCAAGAGGAGCATGGCAGCAACTTCTTGGGGCATTTACTGTTTTACCCATTTCTTGCCAAAAATTTCACACACACACACACACACACACACACACACACACACACACAGAGGGAGGGAAGGAAGGGAGCGAGAGAGAGGAAGAGAGCTTTCTCTTCACTTAAAATGTTGTTTTGGAAGTCAAGTGTGGTGGTGCACACCTGTAATCCCAATACTAGAGAGGCTGAGACAGGAGGACCGCAAGTTTGAGGCCAGCCCCGGCAACTTAGCAAGATCCTTAGCAACTTAGGAAGATCTTGTTTCAAAATAAAAAATAAAAAGGGCTGGGAGTGTAGTTTGGAGGTAGAATGCACCTGGGTCAATCCACAGTACCAATAAGTAAATAAAACCCAATGTTTGGGAGTACATTGCTCCTCTTCACATGGCAGAGAAGAAAAGCATGGGGTTTAATACCAAGCTGACTTGGGTTGGTACCGGCCACCCTTTTCTTTATATATATATATATATATATATATATATATATATTTTTTTTTTTTGTGTGCATTGCAATCATACATCTTGAAGGATTTCAGGGTGGTTGACATATACATGCAGTCATCGGTCAATTAGCCCTCCCTAATTCCCACCCCCTGCCTCCCCCCTCCCTCCTTCCCGTTTTCAGCGTAGTAGTCGACTTTGATATCTTTGTGTAAGTCCATCCTGTGCTCCAGTTTGTTTCCCTCTCCTTCCCTCCCGTCTCCCCCAGTTAGTTCGGCTTCTTCACTCATCTGAGGTTTTCTCTCTTTGTCTGTGGTCCCTCCTGTGCAGGGTCGTGGCTCATCCACCCCTGACCTCAGCACTGGGGTACTCTGGGGAGGGGCCAGGGGCTCCCCCACCCCACATCCCCAGTGCCTGGGGGAGGAGTTCTCTGGGGGCAGGGCCAAGGGCTCGCCCACCCTGTGTCCCCAGCGCTGGGGGTCTCCGGGGACAGGGCCAAGGGCTCACCCACCCCGCATCCCCACCTCCAGGGCATCTCTGGGGGCAGGACCCAGGGCTCTCCCTCCCTGTGTCCCCAGCACCAGGGGGGTCTCTGGGGGCAGGGCTAAGGGCTCACCCACCCCGTGTCCCCAGTACCGGGGGATGGGGTTCTCTGGGAGCAGGGCCAAGGGTTCACCGCCCCACGTCCCCAATGCCAGGGTGAGGGGTTCCCCGGGGGCGGGAGCTGAGGGCTCACCCACCTCGTATCTTCAATGCCGGGGGGAGGGGTTCTCCAGGGCGGGGCCTAGGGCTCACCGGACCCACGTCCCCAGCGCCAGGGAGTCTGCAGAAGTGGGGCCAAGGGCTCACCTGCCCTGCGTCACCAGCGCCGGAAGGAGAGGTTCTCTGGGGGTGGGGCTGAGGGCTCGCCCGCTGGAGTTCACTGGGGGAGGGGCCGAGGGCTCACCTGCCCCTTGTCCCCAGCAGTGGGGGGCCTCAGGGGGGGAAGGGTTCTCTGGGGGCGGGGCCGAGGGCTGGGGGAAGGTGATCTCTGGGGGTGAAACCAAGGGCTCACCCCCCCTGCATCCCCAGCGCCGGGGGAGGGGTTCTCCAGGGGCGGGGCCAAAGGCTCACCCGCCCCACGTCCCCAGCGCCAGGGGGTCCCCAGGGGCAGGGCCAAGGGCTCACCAGCCCGGCGTTCCCAGCGTCAGGGGGAGGGGTTCTTCAGGGGCGGGGCCGAGGGCTCACCCACCCCTTGTCCCCATCACTGAGGGGACTCCGGGGGCAGGGCCAAGGGCTCACCCGGCCTGCGTCCCCAGCACTGGGGGTCTCTGGGGGCAGAGCTGAAGGTTTGCCCACCCCGCATCCCTAGTGTGGGAGGGGGGGTCTCTGGGGGTGGGGCCAGGGGCTGACCCGCATGTGTTCTCAGTGCTGGGCCGCTGGGGAGGGGGCCATGTCTCATCTACCTATGTCCTCAGTTCTGGGGATTTCCAGGATAGTGTTGGGCTGCTCATGGGGGCCGTGGCTTACTGGCTCCTGTTCTCAGAGTTGGGCTGCTCCTTTGTATGGCCACCTCCTCTTTGTCTCTCCTCATCGCATGCGTTGCAGGGGCAGAGGCTCACGGCTCACCCCTTGAAACCATTGTCGTTGTAGGTGCGGGTCTGGATTGACTTGGGCTTCATCATGTTCCGGAGTTGGTCAGTTTCAATGGTGGTCTACAGTCGCTGGTTTCACAAGGATCTGCTGTCTCTTTGCTGTTGGTTCCGGGAGTTGTGGTGTAGGCGTGGCACCGCATTCTCGTTGCTGAGCTGTTCCAGGAGGGCCATGCTGTATTCATCCAGGTCCTCAGTGCTGTGGTGCGCCAGTGCTAGGCTACTCCAGGGGGGCCGTGTTTCACCCGCTTGTTTTCTCAGTGTCGTGCTGCTCCTATGCCTGGCTGCCTCTTCTATGTCTCTCTGCGTCACTTTCTTTGCGGAGAATGAGGTTCGCATCCCACCCTTTGCAGTCGCCACCGTTGTAGGCGTGGATTTTGTTCAACTTGGGCTTCATCATGGTTCATTGTCAACTGCTTTCGATGGTGGGCTATAATCACTGGTTTCACAAGAATCAGCTGTTTCTTTGCTGGAGGATTCTGGGGGCCACAGTGCTGGGGTGGCTCATCCAAGATGGCGCCTTTGTCTTGGCTCTCCGCTTACCAGGTGAGATGCTTTGAGCTCCCTACCCCCTCCACTGACTTGCAATGCTCTGCACTTTGGCTCTCATTATTTTGTTGAGTTTGGGCTGTTCTGCTTTTCTTGTCAAGAAGCAGTCTTCCCACTGGCCAAGCTTTGACTCTCAGAGCACTGGCGACATGCTGCCTCTATCTTTCCCACCATCTTGGTTCTCCCCTGTAGGGCCTCTTTGGATCTGACCAATTCCTGCTCTTTCTGTGCCAACTGGACCCTGAGCTCCGTGGCCGAGATGACCTCAGCAGCCTTGCCACCCTGAGGCTCCTCCAGGTCCTTGGCCAACATCTCCTTCATCTGCTTCCTGGAGCCGGGACACCTCTTCACACAGGAGCACCAGCTCCAGCCACCCTTTTCATGCCTGGACCGGAATGCCTGGGCCAAGGAGCTTGATTCAGGCTGAAATCTGGTCCACGCTGGCTCGGCCACGCCCTGGGACCTAGCTGAGGCTGGGGCAGTGGGGAAAGAGTGCCCTCCTCCAACTGCTATAGCCAGAGGACCTGCCTTTTGCCAGTTCATCCACTCCAAAGCGGGGCCTTTTCCTAACTCACACAGAGCGTCCGCATGTTAGCAGAAACCCTGGTTCAAAGCTGTGCCTCAGGCTGACAGCACGACTGGCGACAAGTGACTTCACCTCTCTGCGCAGTTCAAACAGTAATTTGAGAACACCAGCTCTGTGCCAGGTGCTGTGCTGGGCGGCAGGATCCAAAAGATGTTGTGATTCCTGCTAAGCTGGGCACAGTGGAGCACACCTGTAATCCTAGGACCTGGGAGGCTGAGACAGGAGGATAGCAGGTTCGAAGTCAGCCTCAGCAACTTAGTGAGGCTCTCCGCAACTTAACAAGACCCTGTTTCCAAATAAAAAAATTAAAAAGGGTTGGGGGTGTAGCTCAGAGGTAGAATACCTCCAGGTTCATTCCTCAATAACACACACACACACACACACACACACACACACACACACAAATGATTTCTGCCTTGCAGTTGCCTGTGTTTGGGGGTGAAGGGACACACCAACAACACGTTCCCATAGGATGTGGTGAGCGCTCAGTCAGAGGTTTGCAGAGGGGGCCGATGGACTTTTAACCCAGTGCTCCAAAAATAGATACTTTGGAGGATGCTAAAGGAAGCAAGGGGACAGGATTCCAGGCAGTAGGAATGTCAGGGGCAAAGGCGCTGAGAGGTGAGAAGGGCATCCATTTCCCGGGAACAAAGCACAGATGGGCATTCTGGAAGCACAGAGGACGGAGCAGGCAGTGGCAGAGAAGAGGGTAAAGGCTCCAGGCTGGCTCTCCTCTCTGAAGCAGGATAGCGCTGTTCCCTTGGACAGGGCTGGAGCCCAGTAGGCATTTAACCCATGCTTGATTCCATGCCCTAGTAGATTTGAAACTTCTCCAAGGAAAATAATGTGTCTTAAAATTATGCCCATGTCTTTACCAGTCTTAGGCACTGTCCTCGAATAGTCTGTGTTAAGTAGTTTTGACCACCTAGTGCCTGGCATGTGTTAGAGGCCTAATAAGTATTTGTCGGATGCATTAGACCTGAAGCATGGTGCCCCGCTTCTAGACCCACCTGAGAAACTGGGGTGAAGGAGGGAATGAGCAGTAGGAAACGAAACAGCACCTTCTTCCTGGTGGATCTAGCTGCTTCTACCACACAGCAGAGGTCTGTGGGGCATTCTCCTAAAACAGGGAATCCCCAGGGCACCTCAGAGACTCGCCCTCCACTCCCCTCCCAGAGGCAGGACCAGGGACAATGGCCGAGGTGTGAGTGGCCAGGGGTGGGGGTGCAGGCAGAGCTCACCTGCGTGCTGGGAGGGAAAGGAAGAGGCTAGAGGGGCGGAGGCAAAGCCCAGGGGATATGAAAAACCCTGGCTGCAGGGAAAATCTCTCTTCTTTGCAATAAAGGGAATGAAATTAGAGGTAATTGTGAGACACAGAGATTCGATAACACCTAGGGAGGCTATCAGGCGGGGACAGCGGGACTGGCTGGAGATGGGCAGCTGCCCCCCCCCCGTCCCTCAGCTGTGAGGATTGAACAAACAGTCCTTCCTGGCCCCACACCAGTGCTGCGTGTAATGGGGGCAGCCCAGACAGCTGGAGCAGTGCGGGTACCTGGTTACTCACAAGGCATGAGTCTCCCCAGCCACCATTCCCCCTGTTGGAGCCCCCCAGAGCTCAGACCTGCTCTGGAAACAGGAGGCTAACAGGAATGGCTAAGGACTGACTTCCTCTCCCCCAGAGGTCAAAGCCCCCCTCCCCCCAGGCTCTGGAAGGAGCCAGGGGCAATCTGTGTGTGTGCTGGGAGGAGGGGAAGGGGGTGACAGGACAGTTCCTCCTTCTCTTTCCCCCTTTTATCCTCCCTTTCAGCTGCTGAGGATATAATAGTGAGTCACTTGCACCATAAAAGAGAATGAGCCAGGTGTGATGGCACATGCCTGTAATCCCAGTACTTGGGATGCTAAAACAGGAGGGTCACAGGTTCAAGGCCTTAACAAAATTTATGGGAAGAACCATGACTGGAAGGAAATGTTACAGCGTGGCTGAGCCTGGGCGAGGAATTGAGCCTAATGTTTCTTTCATCCATACTTTTGTGTGTGAATTTTACTTTATTTTTTAGTACTGAAGATTGAACCCAGGAGTATTCTACAACTGAGCTACCCCTCAGACCTTTTTATTTTTTCTAATTTTGAAACAGGGTCTTGCCAAGTTGCTGAGGCTGTCCTTGAACCTGTGATCCTCCTGTCCTCAGCTTCCCAAGTTTGGGATGACACACATGCACCATTGTGCCTAGCTAAGTTCTTTCTCTTCTTACAAGGGCACCGATCTCATCCCCAGGGCTCCACCCTCATGATTTAATCACATTCCAAAGGCCCCACCTTCCGATGCTGTCACAGTGGAGATGGGGTTTCAACAGATGGATGTGGGGGGACGTATACATTCAGTCCATGGCACATGGGTAGTAAAAAGCCAGCGTGTTTATTCATGGCTATGCTGACAAGTGGCTATTACTGGGAGGAGAAAGGGAGATTCAGTTTTTCTTTATATACATCTCTATTTAGCAAAAAATTATAATGAGCATGTTTTATTTCAAGAATCAGTAAAACCAGTTATAGATATACTTAAAATATTTAAAATAACATCAGAAGGCTGTAGGTTTGGAAAAACACTGAGTCGTGGAGCCACTTACGATTTCCCTTCTCCCTCAGTACGATGCCAATTTACGGCCAGAGAGTCTCAGCAAGGACAAATTAATTTTCTTCATTCTGCAGCCCAGAGATACTGTTCTGCTAAACTTGATTCAGCTCTAGCCCTTGATGTGAGCATCTTCTACATGCAGGTCAGAGGTAAGGATGTGGGAAGGGGACCTAAGGAAGAACAAGAGGGGTCCCCTCTTCAGTGTGATTGGAGCATAGGATGGTGGAGGGAACTAGTTTGCTAAGAAAAATGTGAGTCTTTGGGAGCATCCCCTCAGCTGGGGCTTGGTCTGCAGGGAGTGAGGGCAGATTGTGACAGGATTAGGGTTGGTCCTCAGGAAGATCATCCGGAGACAGTGGGAGGACAGAGGGAGATGAGGGAGAGGCTGGGCCCTGCTTCCAGGTGAGCACGACCCAGGCTGGGGAGGGCTGGCAGAGAGAATATCCAAAGAGCCCCTCCTGTTGAGCAGCAGGCTTCTCTTAGGGAGGCAGGCAGAGAGCAGCTGATTTCTCACCCTCCCTGTTCCCCAACTTCCGTTGGGAAGCTCATCCTGCAGGAAAACCAATGTCCAAGAGACAAGTATCGGGAGGAAGAAAGGCTGTATTCAGTGGCCACAGAATAGAGATGAGGGAACTCTGCTCGCAAGGCAGCTTCTCCACTCCAGGGATTGAGGGGTTACAGATACTGGATAGGAATAATGAAGGAGAGGGAGAGGCTAAGAAAAACGAGGAATATTCATGTATTTTCTGAGAATAGACAGAGATCTTCCAGGAACTTGAGTGCTACCTCTTTTCACTCCTTTCATGGTCTAGTGTTTCTGGTCATGGTGACTGGCAGGTGTCTTTAGCCTTGAAGTGGGGGAAAGAGAGAGAGGCTAAGCAAGTCTAGGTCAAGCTAACCCTGTATTATAATAGTTCCAGAAATAAACATGTCTCAAATGGTCAGCATGTCAACCTGCAGAGCTGAGTAGACTCTGACCCAAAGGTTAAGGCAGCAAAGGAGACAGACACAATGTTAAGATGGAGATGCCAAGCTTTCCATCCTGTTCTGTCCCCCATGGGACGTCTGCAGGCCCAAGTGAAGAGTCAGCGTTTTCAGCACAAGTGGCCTTCAGGTCCCTGAAAAATAACCTAGGCAACCGTTGTCATCATAACCCACACGTCAGAGGTGTGATCTACAGCAGGGCCAGCAGGGGACTAATCATGTATCACCCAGCTGAGTGACCTCCAAAATCAGTGATTTTTAAACCAACTAAAAGCGAGCGAAGCAATAAGGTTTATTTAGATTTTTCTCCAGTAGCATCCCCAGTGCCTGAAAGACTGTATGCCAGAGCAGAGGTCCTCAACCTTGGATGCCCAGTGGACTCAACTTTAAAGACAGAGTCCTGGCTCCTGTCCCCAGGTAGTCTGATGTAATTGACCTGGGGAGAGGCCAGGACCCTGGGACCTGAAGTGCTTTTGGGAGATTCTGATGTATAGTTGAGTTGCAAGACACTGTAGTGTACCACCAACACACCAGGAGCCTGGGGGTTCCGTCCCCAGACAAGATTTCCCACCTCTTGCTGGAGGGGATGCTGAGCAGTGGCTTTCTTCATCTGACTGAATTTGGAACCTTTTTGGAGAAGTGACAGCTAGGTCCTCTGCAGCATTAGGAGTGTCTGTCCAACTACTCCAGCTCAGCATCACCCAGTACTTTCTGCCTTCCAGCCCTCTTCCTCTGTCCCCATCATTTTGCATTTGAAGCACTTCTTACTTTCTCCTTTACTATGGACTTTTGAGGGTGGCAGGGGAAAGCAATGTGCCCAGGGTACCAGGTCCTGGTCTGGAAGCTCCTTTCTGTCTTTTTTTTTTTTTTGGTACTGGGGATTGAACCCAGGGGCATTCTACCTCTGAGCTACATCCCCAGCCCTATTTTTTAGTCTTTATTTTGAAACAGGGACTCACTAAATTGTGGAGGGCCTCACTAAGTAGCTGAGGCTGGCTGCAAACCCCGATCCTCTGGTCTCAGCCTCCCAAGTACTGGGATTACAAGCGTGTGCCACCATGCCCGGCTTTTTGTCTTTATTTTAAACAGGGTCTCACTAAGTTGCTGAAGCTGATCTTGAACCCACGACCCTCCTGTCTCAGCCTCCCAAGTACTGGGATTGTGGGCATGCACCACCATGCCAGGTTCCTTTCTGTGGAAGCAGGGGTGCTGAGAAGGAGTGTGCCCTGGGGACATCCAGACATGCTAGTCCCAATGATTGTATACAGGAGAAAGATGTCATTGAAGGCATATTCATAAAGAAACTGGGCTCGGTCCTAAGATAGTTGGGGTGGGCAGCAGGCATAGAAAGTTAATAACTAGAGTGATTGGACATGAAATTTGGCCCCCTTTCATGGGTGAAGACACGCAAAGTTACTGTCTTTCCCCCTCCATCCCATTGAGCATCTTGAAGTGACAAAAACTAAAAGATAAGAGGCCAAGTCCACCACAGGGGAACAGAACAGTCAGGGTACATGTGTCTGGGCTGCCAAAGCCACCCAGAGTGACCACAGTAAGATCAGTCACCCCTGCTGCTCTAACAGGGATCTGTTCTCATATCCAGCCAGGGAGGGCTTTGCCATAGCTCACTCCCTTGCCAGTCTGTAAGTGGCAAGTTAGGGAGACAGCTGAGGTCCTGCTAGGATGCAGCAGGATGGGGACGGACTGCCTGTGCACAGCTGAGAACCACTAGCTGGCCCTCTGAGCAGCACAGGACACGTTGAAGAGTTGGGAGGTCGGAGGGGGGGCACCGTCCCCTGCCGCCTTCACAAATGATCACTGTCTGCTGGGGGCTGGCCCCACAGTGCATCTGATAAGGTTGCTAAGTCAGCCCGAACACCTGCCTGGCCATCTGGCACTTTCATCCTTTAGACAGGGCCGTCCAGGCGTCCTTGCCCACCTCTGCAGTGGGCTGCAGGGGTCCTGGAACACCTGCTGAGGGAAGTGAGGGGCCTCCAAGCCCCAAGCATTGAAAAACAGCCTTCTGGTTTCCCAGGAAACACTTTAGAAATACCTCTGTGCCTGATTAGGAGATGGCTCTCCAGCGGTACAGCAGCGAGGGTGGGGGGCTCTCTAAGGCTTCCCAGGTCGTTTAAACACGGCTGGTTCTGACCCTGTGGAGATAACAGAGCAACGTAGCGTAGTGTATTGGTGGGGCTGGAACAGCGAGAGTTTAAACAAGGCTCTCTTCTGTCCATATCAGACAGAATGGGAGCAGCAGCACGTGGACCATCAATCATCTCAGATGCTGGGCTTATCTGCTGTACAATCACCTCATCCCCTCCTCTTCTGGGCTCTGGCAACCATAGCATTTGAGGAGAAAATACAGCACCTATGTTAGCAAACCGTGTTAGGCTCTATCTAGCAGCACATGACCCGTTAATGTATATGTTTAGCTGTTCCCATAGAGTTCTGATTTGTATTAAGAAAAGCACTATTGGGGATACTGGAAATATTCTGAATCCTGGCCCAGATGATCATATGGTGGTTCTACAGGTGTATGCTTTTGGAAAGCATCATCAAACTATACGCTAAAGTGTCCTTGCTGCTCCTACTCTAAGATATATAATATATATAATATATATATATTATATATATATATATGATAGAAATGCACAATAAGGCATGCTACACTCTTGGATGTAATGGCCCTGCCCTGCAACTGAGGGGAGGGGCCCAAGCTGGGTGTGCACGGGGTGACCTTAGTGGCCTGGCCTCTTTGGAGGAGAACACATCTGTCTTTGAATCTTGACTCTGCCACTCCCTAAACTAAGTCACTCTGGGCAAGGCATTTGGCCTCCCTGTGCCTCAGTTTTCTCACCTGCAAAGAGGGGTGGTGTCGCCTGCCTTACTGGTTGTTGAGATGATTAAAGACAAATAAATGGGGCCAGGTGTGGTGACGCATGCCTATAATTCCAGTACTTGGGAGGCTGGGACAGGAGGATCTCAGGTTCAAGGCCAGCCTCAGCTTTAAAGGAGTCTTCTCTTGGCTAAAGATCCCATATTCCTTCAACCGTATCTCAGGCATGAGCCTAAAAAGTCTCCCTTGTTGGGTCCTACCCTGTGTTCTATCATGGAGGCCGCAAGAGATGAAATTAAGATTTTGTCGCTGCGTGATTTACAGAGATCCTTAAGAAATCTTGGCTATTATCAAATTGGCTCCCAAGAGCCCATTCTGGGCCCTCCTCTGTGCTCTTCACACCCTTGTCGCCATTCTGCACCACCCCAGCTCCCCTCTAGGATTGATTCCTGGCTCACGTTAATTAGGCCCTGCTTGGACTATAACAGGAAGGAGAGCTGTGCCATTTTCTTTAAGGAAAACATGTGAGAGGCAGACCTGCTGTGGTTGCCAGGCAACCTTGATGCTCCTGCAGGAAAGACAAACTCCTGGGGTGTGACCGGGCAAGAGAGCCTAGTTAGCAGCTATTGAATATGAGCCTCTGCTCCACCAAGAGGTGCAAGAAAGTTCTGGCTTACATTGGCTCTGATTGCTCCAGTGCCTTTTTTTTTTTTTTGCGGTGCTGGGGATTGAACCCAGGGGCATTCTACCTCCGAGCTGCACCCCCAGCCCTAGTTTTTATTCTTTATTTTGAAACAGGGTCTCACTAAGTTGTGGAGGGCCTCACTAAGTAGCTGAGGCTGGAGGTGAACCTGCGATCCTCCTGTCTCAGCCTCCCAAGTACTGGGATGACAAGCATGTGCCACCATGCCAGGCTTCCAGTGACTTTTTAAATGGGGTGTGGGGGGGTACATAGTCAAAGGGAGTTGGGAAGGTAAAGTAGTGTTAGTCTTGTAGGTAGAGTAATGATATCGGATACTATGATGGCAGGATAATATACTGAAATATTACACTTTATCTATTTACCTTTATTTCCTTCTTGCTCCCTTAATTCCATCAGCTGAGCAGAGCTTGCCATTCCAAACCTCAAAGCAGAGCAGAAAGCAGAAGCGGTGTGTAGGCAATTAAGTCACAGAAGGAAGGATGGAGTAGGGAGACTTGGAGGGAGAAGTGAGATATTGGGGATGGAGGATTTCCTGGGGTCGGGGAGGGAGAGAGAAGTCCTGTGTCTCCACCACTCAAGAACCAGGACACTGCCCCAGCAGTACCCCCCAATGGAACCACACTCTTACTTGTACATATTTCTGCACATATGTTATATGTCAATAAAACTTTACTTAAAAATGCTACATTGACATATCTTTTTTCACCTATTAGGCTGGCAAAAAGCGACTCAGCTGATGATGCAGTAGGTTGATGAAGGTATGGAGGGCAAATCCATTCTCATATATGCAAATTGATAAAGCTGCAATAGGGAGATGGTTCTTTAATACCGATGGCAATTACAGTGCACTGTGTTGCTAAGCTATGATGTTTACTAGATTATGTGTATTAAGTGCTTTTGGGGGGGTACTGAGGATTGGACCCAGGGGCACTCTACCTCTGAGCTACACCCCCAGCCCTTTCTGCTTTTATTTTGAGGAAGGGACTTTCTAAGTTTCTGAGAGCCTCGCTATGTTGCTGAGGCTGTCCTCAAACCTGTGATCTTCTTGTCTCAGTCTCTCAAGTACTGGGATTATGGGAATGTGCCACCATTCCCAGTGCTTTAATAACTTATAGTATTTTCAGCTTAAACGATGGGCTTATCAGAACATAACCCCATCATTAACTGAGGAGCATCCGCATAATGCATTGATATCACAGAGAGACCAAAAGATTGAAAGCTAACTAAACCTCCATCAACAGGAGACTGATGGTCCTTGCAGTGGAATCCTTACAATGAGATGCTCTGCCACCATTAGCTCTAACAAAGAGACACCTTATGTACTAATATGGAATGATCTCCAAGGTGTGTTTTAAGAAAGAATATAAATTAAGGTAAAGAACTATACAAACAGTATACTACCATTGGTGTTTTAAAGAGGGAGAAGAATACAAATATAAATAGTGGCTACCGATGCATAAATATCTCTGGATGATAGTCAAGATGCTGGTAACGCTGGCTGCCTCCAGAGACAGCAAGTGGCAGCCGAGGGACAGGGATAGGATGGAGATTTTTCTTGAGATACATAGAAATAGGACTGGAAAGACACCATGTAGCAGATATTATCTTGGGGCTAGACGTGGTGCTGAACGGTAAGAGTGGGAACTTTTCAGTTATACTCTGTGGACTGAAGCTGAGACTGTATGCATGTGTTAACTGTGTGATTAAAACATTGCTTTAAGAAATCCTGTTAGCCGGGCATGGTGGTGCACGCTTGTAATCCCAGTACTTGGGAGGCAGAGACCGGAGGATCCGGGCTCTCGGCCAGCCTCAGCTACTTAGTGAGGCCTTCCGCAACTTCGTGAGACCCGGTTTCAAAATAAAGGATAAAAAATAGGGCCGGGGGTGTAGCTTGGAGGTAGAACCCCCCTGGGTTCAACCCCAGGTACCGCAAAAAAAAAAAAAAAAGAAATCCTGTTATCTGCAGCAAGTAAAGATAGCAGCAAAAATCAGAGGGCAAAAGTTTGACAAGACACAGGATATTAGCATCATCTCAAAGCATTTCTCCAAGATACTCATCAAGGACAAAGGTAAAGATGACTTTGTAGTAGAAAACCACTCTAACCAAGTGAACGAGATTAGTGACATCCCTGGTAACAAGATAGCACACCGTGTACTCTCTGAAATGATGTACTGAGCAGGACACCATTTCTCTTCTGCAGTGTTCTTCCCAATAATGCACAGCATCGATGTAACCAATGAGAAAACACCACACAAACTCAGACAGAGAGACATGATACAAAATAGCTGACCCCATCTCAAAACTCCTTAAAAGTTCAAAGGCCATGAAAGATAAGGAAAGAACGAAGAACTGCCACAAATTGGAAACCAAGGAGATGTGACAACCAAATGCAACAAGAGATCCTGGAACAAAACACACCAAAAAAGTGGGACACCAAAAAACTCAGACAATGTCTTTAGTGTCATTAATAGTATCGTAAAGATGCTCATTCTCTGGCCTTGACAATTGGCTAATGGTTTATATGAACAGTTGGCAGTAGGAGAATAAACAGATGTACATGAATTCTCTACTGTTCTTGCAACTCTTCTGTAGGCCTCAAATTATTTTAAAGGAAAAAGAAAGAGAAAGAGAAAAATGAATGAAGAATTATAGATTCAACAGAAGGGAGGTTGGTGAAACATTAAAAGAGAGAGAGAAAAAGAGAGAGTCAGAAAAGCAAAATGTGACTGTGCGTGGATCCCTCCGACTGGTGGGCAATGTCGTAACTCCAGGAGATGACTCAGCCGCCTGGGGGTTTTATCCTGCTATGGAGATAGATGCTTGGGCTACTAAACGTTGACATCTATATGGAATGAGACAGATAGAATCCTGGACTTCATGCTGGCTTCAATCCAGCTGGGGACACGGACTAGTAAATAGGAAAACCAAACACCAGATGACCCATGTCGAGGAAAATCCCACAGTGCCATGAACTATATGGCAGGAAGACCTAATGTGGACATGGTGGTGAGGAATGCAAACCCAACCTCACCACATGGCTTTCCATTGAACCTCAACAGTTCTCCACTGCCAGGGTGGGAATGGTGCTTGGAACAGAAATAAGGGAGTCCATCCTTTTGAAATGTACGCCACAAAGTGCTTCTCTCTGGAGGGCTAGATCCAAGGACATTGCTGGTCAGGGCAGAAACAAAGCCAGGGCACACTGGCTGTCTCAAGGCAGGTCCAGCAGGAACCAGAAGGGCAGGAAGCTTTGTGACCAGAGGTATATGTTTCTCCTCCACCAGGAAGAAGTTGAGAGGGGCCGTGGGTAACAGGGCAAGTCCTTGCGGCTTCTAGATTATTGTTTTCCTTCAGCATACCTCCAAGTCCCAGCCTCTGTCACTTACCTGCTTTTGGCCTCTACCTCCATACCCACCCACCTCTATTTAGACCCAAAACTCTGGGATGTGGCACACGCCTGTAATCCTAGTCAGTACTTAAGAGGCTGAGACAGGAGGATCACAAGATTGAGGACAGCCTCAGCAATTTATCAAGACCCTCATCAACTTAGTGAGACCCTGTTTCAAAATAAAATAGGGCTGGGGGTGTAGCTCAGAGGTAGAACGCCCCTGGGTTCAATCCCCAGCACCACAAAAAATGGTGGGAGAGGGAGATTTATATCTACTACTAATTCTGAATTGTTGAATGGGGACACTGTCATAACTGTCACAGCAGGAGTCCCTACCTCATCTTCTAAGAAATTATATTTAATGAAGGGGGAAAGAGGAAACAAAGAGAACGGAGCAAATTGTGTGTCTCTGTTTGTGTGTATTTGACATAAATTGCCAGTTCACCCCTTATCTCCAGCAGTTAAAAACACATGAAGGTCGCTGAGCCTCAGAGCCTAGGGCCACAAGACATTTTTTACAGAGAGAAAATGTTATTTTAGAATAAAATCCTAGCCAAGGCTGCTGGGGGCTGTGGAACACAATCCCATAAAACTGAGGGTTCTTGGAGAACCTAACAAGATTTCCACCTGATGACCGAAAAATAATGACTTTATTGACATTTCCCCCAGAAAACTGGTTCCTCCCAGTCAAGTTGGCAGGCTGAGCACATCTTCATAGTAAGGAAGGGAAGCAGTTGGGGACCGCGAGGCATCCCCTGTGTGTGTTAATTAGCTCAGTTACCCTCCCTGGAGTGGGGCAGGAGAAGCCACTGCACAGAGGGTCTCGCAGGTCTTTTCCCAGGAATGTCAGCAACTCCCCTTTGTCCCTTCTCAGATAGCTTACTTTGGAGACAAACTACCACGAGGCTCCTGTGGGTTGTCGCCTCCGGCATTTTTCACTAAAGGTTATTCTGATGGGTAGTACTGAGACGGCCAGAGCAGTGATTTATGCTCACCCCCTACCCAGGCCAGCAGCCTTTATCTGCATGCTTGGAACACCCTGGGGAAACGTGAAGGGGCAATTGAGCGCCTTCTCTATCTGTAACCTAATTCAAAATTAGTATGCGCTGTAGTTATAAATCTGATTCAGTCGTTCTTAGCACGGTATGTTTTTGCCATTTCCTTTATGTGATAGCAATGGTATCATGTATTAAGCTGAATTGATAGTTTTCAAAGTGCCTTCTTGTGTATCAGCATATTTGATTGTCACAAAAACCCTATCAGGTTGGAAATGAAGGGTTACCCCTTGAAAATGAAGGGTCACCATCCCCTTTTGAGTAAAGAGGAGCTGTGAGACAGGTTAAAGGGTAGAAGCTCCCCAGTTTCTACCACCAAACAACCTTGTGCAGAGATTGTGTCTACTTTTTAAAATAAGTTATTAAATACTTTGAGTATATTTAAAATTAAAAAAAAAGATAGGTATCTACTTCACAGTTTTTTGTTTTTGTTGGTACTGGGTTTTGAACCCAGGGGCATTCATCCCTAGCCCTTTTTATTTTTTATTTTGAAACAGGGTCTTGCTAAGTCGCTGAGGCTGGCCTCAAACTTGTGATCCTCCTGTCTCAGCCTCCCAAATACTGGGATTACAGGTGTGCACCACCACTCCCAGCTCTAACTCCCAGTTTTAACAACTGTTAATATATGTTTCAGGTATTTTTTAAACAAGAAATGGAATGATAGAGTTATCAGCAGCCCCTTTCCTCCTTTCTTTGCCAGAGATGATTGCTATACTGAGGGTGAGACCTAGCCTCCTATCCATGTTATTAAACATTTACTACATCTGTGTTTACCCATAATAATATACATTAGTACTGTCTGTGTTTTACTTTTTATATTCACATTATTGCTTGTGAATCTTTTTGTAGCTTCTTTTTCTCCCTGAACATATTTTCTAGATGTCCAAGTTGATACCTATAGATCTACAAGTTAACTGATCTATTTATTTTTTTCACTATAGTATTTTTGCTATATAAGTAGACCACAATTTATTTTCCATTCCCCTACCAATGGAAATTTAGGCTGTCTCAATGTCTTACTATTCACAAGAAGTGAACATTTTAGATTATTGCAGGTGACCATGGAGTGGAACATCGTTCCTAGTAGTCATGTATGAGAGCTTCTTCAGGGTATATACCTAGAAGAAGAGTTGCTTAAGAGCTATATTCATAAGGGCTATTGGTCTGTAGCATTTTTCTCTTGTGATGTCTTTTGGGGGGGGCACTGGAGAATGACCCAGGGCCATTCTATCTCTGAGCTACACCCCCAGACCTATTTTTTTTTAGCATTGTCAACCACAATTTAATAGTAAGCACTTTGTACACAAGTATAATATCTTACCCTTCTGTGGTTCTTTTTTTAGTATACTTTTATTGGAGCATTATAGTCTCAAATCATAATGTAAATCATCTTGACAGTGACATACATGCACACAGCACTTGGACTTATTTTTATTTTGAAACAGGGTCTTGCTAGGTTGAGGAAAGTCTCACTATTTGCTGAGGCTGTCCTCGAACCTGCAATCCTCCTGTTTCAGTCTCCCAAGTACTGGGATTACAAGCGTGTGCCACCATGCCCTGCTCTTGTGATATCTTTGGTTTTTTATATCAAGGTAATACTGGACTCAGAGAATGCATTTGAAAATGTTTCCTTCTCTTCTATTTTTTGAAAGAGTTTATAAAGGATTGATTTTAATTCCTTTTTGAAACATTAGGTAGAATTCAGCAGTGAAGACTTCTGGTCCAGTGCTTTTCTTTGTGGGAAGCTTTTGATTACCAGTGCAACCTCTTTGTTACAGTCTGTTAAGATTTTCTATTTCTTCTTGAGTCAGCTTTAGTAATTTGTGTGTGCGTAGAACTTTGCCAATTTTATCTAAGTTATCTAATATGTCAGTATAAGATTGTTCATAGTAGTCTCTTATAATGTTTCTTATTTCTTTAAAGTTGGTAGCAATGTTCCCTCTTTTGTCCCTGATTTTAGCAATTTGAATCTTCTCTTTTTCTCAGTCAGTCCAGCTAGCAGATTATTAATTTTGATGATCCTTCCAAAGAATCAACTTACAGTTTCATTGAGTTTCTCATTTGTGCTATTGATTTTTTAAACACTGATATTCCATGAAAACCCCATATTAGTTCATATCATTTGTAGATTCTCTTACATTTTCTGGAAGAAGACCCCATTATCCAAAGTAAGTACAATTTGATGTCTTCGTGGTCTAATCCAGTACTGTGGTGATTACAGGCAGTCACATTCCTGACCTTAAATAGAATGCTTCTCATAGTTTATTACATGTGGTGCTAGCTGTGAACAGATACCCTTTATTAAGGAGAGGCAATTTCCTCTCATTCCAGCTTGGCTAAAGCTTTTATCTTAAATCAATATTGAATCTTATCAAATGCTTTCTAGATTTCTTTGGTGCTCATAAGATTCGTACCCCTTTTAATCTATTAAAGCTGAATTCATTTACATAAATAGATTTCCAAATGTTAAAATTTTTACATATGATCATAAGGCACCAATTAAAAGAGAGAAAAATTCTTGCATACCCAGGATAAGCCTTACTTGAGTATTTTGTGAATTTGGCTTACTAAAATTTTATTTAAGATTGTGTGTGTGTGTGTGTGTGTGTGTGTGTGTGTGTGTGTGTGTGTTACTGGGGATTGAACCCAGGGGCATTCTACCTTCAAGCTATAGCCCCAGCCCTATTTTGAAACAGGGTCTCACTAGATTGCTGAAAGTCTTGCTAAGTTACTGAGGCTGGCCTTGAACCTGCGATCCTCCTGTCTCAGGTTCCAAGAACTGGGATTACAGGTGTGTGCCACCATACCTGGCTTTATTTAGGATTCTTTTTTGTTTGTTTGTTTTTGCGGTACCGGGGATTGAACCCAGGGGCATTCTACCTCCGCGCTACACCCCCAGCCCTATTTTTTATACTTTATTGTGAAACTGGGTCTCACGAAGTTGCGGAGGGCCTCACTAAGGAGAGAGAGAGAGAGAGAGAGAGAGAGAG